>KZ809071.1:4033-46429 GCA_000696205.2 Oncopeltus fasciatus | reverse complement strand
ATATAATAATATATAATAAAAACTATTTAAAATAAAATATCTGTTTTTAAAAATGAGAACAGCCTCTCTCAAAACCAAAAAACTTCTAAATACTAAAATTCATACTTTGTGAATGTTACTCAAACTTTGTGAATAAAATACAATAATAAATAACTTTACTTCACATTGAGGCAAACTTTTATGGATTATGAAATGAAATGGCACTAGTAACTGATTCAAAATTAGATTGTTTTTTTGTAATAGTAATTATTTTTACAATCAATGAAATAAATAATAGGTAGCCTTTGCAACCATTAACATAGACAGCATTGATTAGAACTCAACATAACTCAAAAGATTCTGCTTCAGTCTAGAGTATATTATGAAAAGAGAATTAGGTTCCATTTTAAAGAATGAACATAGGTCTAATGCGATGCAATTTTATTTTGAGCCATTGTGAAAACATTAAGCACCATCAGGGCTGGAGCTCATCAGTCACTTGTCAAGCTGTAGTGACATTCCAGTTTTTTTTTTCCATGGTGATTTTAATTTAAGATTGATAATAAAATAAAACTGCGCTAACACATAGGTATTAAATTTCCTCCAGCAGTCTCTAACACAAACCTTCAATTTATGGGATAACTGTTGAATATTCAGCAAAAGCGAAGGGAACAAAATATGTAAGTCACATATGATCAACCCAGGACGATTAGGTGTTAGTTTGGCTCATGAGATCAAGCTCATTTGTAATCAGGCAAATAATCAGAACTGTTAGAATCTAAATACCAAATTTCACCAAATTTAATTCAGCTATATTTCAGAAATTTTGTACATGACATATAACAGACAGACATTTTAGTATTATTTGATTCTAGGTGTTGCAATAACAAGGAAGTGTATAACTTAACAGAATAGTAATAAGGACCATAAACCATATATCCAGATAAATTGAAATTGAAACAACATAAGGATTTTCCAGGGTTATACTTTAGCTTCCTTCCTTCTTTTTATAATAGGGCTCGAACAGGTATTGAAAAATGCCATAGAATGTAGGCTTTTAACTAGGATAAAGAAACTAACCATGATGCTGCTTTAAAATGAAGTCAAGATAATAATTCAAGTCAAGTCAGCCAAAGCCAAGGACCAATTATGACATAAGACTCTTGTCGTATTCTTATACCTATTGCAACTGCTCAATTATCATATTCAAAATAAATCCTCGAGGCTTGCCTAAAAGCCAAAGCTAGATGAAAAGCGTACGAAAGCCAACACTTTCGGGAGGCTAAGAGCCAACCTTTGGGAGTTTACCTTTTTTTTTCTAATTCTTCTATTTGACATGGAATCATTAGACAAGGCATATGTGCTTCATTTATGGATGATGTTTAAAAATTTTCTTTTTTTTTTTATTTAAAAATAAGTATATTATTGCTCATAGTAAAGTCTTTAACCTGAATAGCTTCATCAAGAGAATAATCCTGTTTTTTCTTAAGTTTCTTTTCTAAGAAAGTTTTTGCTTCAGTTTCTTTTGCACCAACACTAATAGCTCTGTATGAGCAAAAGTAACCAGCAGGATCTGTTTTATAAACCATAGGCACATCTTTTTCCTCATCATAGGAAATCAGAATCATACCTAAAAGAAAGATACATACAATATTTATAATAATTAACAGATATTATAAAAATAAAGTCAATTTAAAGAAGAAATAAAAAAATTTGATAAGAATTACTTACACAATTTTTCTTACTAATTTTCCTGAGCCAAAACTACATGAATGAGTTTCTAAATCTGTTAATTTTTAAACTTTTAATTTTAAGTATGTATGAGAAAATCACATTTTCACCACACTGTACAGTTTAGGACATGATTCATATGTATGTCATGAAAACAGTCCAATTGTCTCATGGAGCCAAATGAAATTCAATAGTTTCAGTTTACCAAGCAAGAAAGACAAAATATGCCACATTTATTTATCATTGGCAAGAAACTGCTTAATAATTAATTATAATATTAAACAATAAAAAATAAAGTTTCTGATTTTTCCTTCTCCTTCTTTTCTGAATATTCAATAAGGTATTATCACAATCATAAGAGTAAATGTTGAAAAGATGCCCAAAAATTATATCAAAATTGTTATTAACATTTCTTTTTTAGCATGTAAAATGATTCCACAACTATAAATTTGCTTCAATTATTCACTAATATAATGAACACAAATTATCTTGTTTTAAGGATAAATAATTGAGCTCAGAATTTATAAATAAAAGAAAAATAGTACTATTATTAATGGGGTGAAAACAGGTTCCCACTGTTACTGCCATAAACAAATCTGTGTATTTGTCCTTAACTGTCAGAATATGAGATATATTTTTATGTTTTTCGCTATGTGATAGCATTATTGTGTCAAGCATTAAAAACAGTTGTAGGCCTCAACGTACAAATACTACAGTAAATACACTGGGTAAAATGCTTCAGAGGCACTCCACAAAAGAGTATGTCCTAAAAATGATTATTAGTAATTCCGTGAGATATTAACCAAACAGCATCTAATAAGATTACTTTTGTTTGTGAGGACTATTTTGAAGTAATTAATAATTATTTTAGTCATTGCCTTAATATAAATGTGTTATTAATGCGATACTTTTTGTATCAGTAGAGGGCAGATTAAAAAATCATGATTCCCCAAGACACACTTCCTTCAGTTTGAGAGACATAATGGAAGACTTCATGGTTTTTTGGAAATATTTTATTTTATTATGAGAAAAATAGTAACAGTAATTTTAACTTCCTCAAAGCTAATTTTTTTAGTAAATTATTGAAATTTTAATTTAGAAGCTTACCTAAAAGATCAAAACTCTGCCTTGATTACAGATTAAATAAATATTTAATAAGATATCTATCTAAGATATATAATCTTGATTAGTTCAGAGTTTCAAGATTAAATGACTGGTAGATCTGACAACAGATAGTCATTGTTTTGCTGATATTAGAAATATTCCCAGTTGCAATGTTAGATCTGAATTTTAAACTACAATATTACCTTTGGGTTTATTATATTTAAATTATTTATAATAAATCTGACTTTTATAGAGACAAAAAAGACAATTATATTTTTGTAATTTTTTTTGTCTATCGTCTAAAAATATTTCCAAAAAAAACTCTATATTCCTCATTAAGCAAATGATACTTATTTTGTGAAAGGATGTTGTGGACTGCTAAATTCCTTTTTTTTTCAGACAACCTTAAAACTCATACAAATTTTTTAACAGTATTTGGTTTTTATGTCATATTTTGCAGAACAAGAAAGAATTGGTAGTGATAGAATATTATATTAAGCATCTATTTTATTCTGTATTTTTTTTTATAACATTTATAATAACAAAAATACAGAATGTTTATCCAATTTGGTCTCCTTCCGAACTATCCTCCCAATCATTACATTTATATATACATATATAAGGTCTAATGCNNNTAATCCTTATTAATATTAGCAAAATAAAATACAAATACCAACAAAATTAGTTTATACACTTTATAAGTGAAGCTGGCCAGCTCTGGAATTAATAATCTTAAAGATCCATATTTAAATGTATTTTTTTTTTTTTTTAATGTTGTAGAATACTAATGTAAGAAAACTATATTATTCACCTATTATGTTCTATTTTTATTTTTTGTAATAAATAATAAGGAATCTTTCTTATTAATGTAATTTAATAATAAGGAAGATATAAGAAATTTAAATATTAGTCTTCTTTTAAACCCCCTTTTTTTAATTTTAGTCAAAAATAATATAATTAACGGTTTGTAATGGAAAGATTAAATAACAAATTTGTAAAAGAAATGAAATGGAATAGAATAAAAAAATCTAACTACCTCAGGTCCTGGCTGAGGTAGTAAGATTTTTTTAAATTCTATTCCTTTGCATTTCTTGTATAAAATTAACGCCAGATTAAATACCACAACTAAAATCACCATTTAAAAAAATAAAAAAATTGCTTTCTATAATTTAAAGGAAGCCTAAATCAGAAAGTTATATTCTTAAATATATTTCTCAAAGAGCAATTTTATTAGGAATGTTATGAAATAGAAATGTTAGAAAATTATATTTTAAGCTCATAATGTTCTATAAACTATTTTTTTTAGGGGGGGAGCTCTTATAACAACGAATATAAATTTGCTAAAATTGACTAAATTTTGCTCTCCTTCGAATTTTCTATTTTTAACTATTAAAAAATTAATACATTGGTTTGCAAAAATAAGCATAAATACCAAATTTGGTTATGGAAAAACACTGTAGCCATTTGCAATACTCACAAATACGGATCATAACAGAAAATCCATCTAAATAGGAAAAGATTAAGGGATAAACAGAGATAAATTTCAAATTACCAATTTAAACATTAACTAGTATAATTTAACTACTTTTGGATAGTTGTGGATCAAAGAAAATAATCAGACATATAATTTATTTAGAAATTGGTCCATGGGTCTAAAATAAAGAAAAAAGACAATATTTCAAATGTAGTTTTAAAGTTAAGTGATGAATTATAAAATCTTACTACAGTAAGTACTTACTGCATCCAAGAGGGCGCATCTCAGCGTTTTGAGTATATACTTGAGATATGTCAGCAATCCTGTTGCAAATCATATCAATAGGCATATCATAATCAAATTTGTACTTGAAATTGGCAGCTTCATATCTTGCTCGCTGAACCTGAGACTTACTGTCAGCTAAAAAAAAACACAGTGTAGATAATATTATAGTAACATATTTTATAAAACTGAAGTAAACTTTCAGTTCTTTAAAATAGTTTTTAAATTGGTGGCATGAGACATAAAATATTTAAAACTTTATTTTGCCATTTAAAAGAAAAAAAATTATTAAAATTTTCTATTTTGGTACTAATACTCAACATAAGAAATGTCTGCTTACAGCCGTATTTGCTTCTTGTTCCTCTAAGTTTTCTTTTTTCAAATACATTATTACATTTCATACACATATAGGGTAAGACTGTAAACATCTTTTATATAAATACATAGAAAATGAAATCGGCTGCGATATACATAATAAATAAGAACAGGTGGGAGAAATAGTGAAGTGAACACACAGAAAGAAATAATTACAAAGAATAAAATAGGGAGACTTCTAGCCCTTCACCAGTAAGGAGTTAGGAGAGACTGGGTGCTTTTGGACAAAGAGTGAGAAGTCTCCTGAAAATTTTACTCATTGTAATTTTTTGTGTGTTCACTACACTCTGTCTCCCACCAGTTCTTATTTATTATATATATACATATATATTTAAAATTTCCTTCCCTTCTCAAATTTTAGATTTTTTTATTTTTTATAAGAGAAATATCTTACCAATCATGCCAGTCATTACGCATCCAACTGTGTCAGTGATTTTATACAGATGTGTGACAGTTGATGGGTCAAGTAGCTTGTCCTACAGCAAAATATCACAATTAAATACACCATATATAATTTGAACAAAATAAATAAGAGTAAAAGATAACCTACAGGTACTTTCTTCTGAGTAGCAACAACAGCACAATCTACACCTTTTAGGGCTACTGAAGTAAGCGCGCCTTGGTTGATGGCTTTAAAGGCATATTCTAAATTTAAAAAAAATATAAATAAATTAGTAACTTGTTTTCCATTAAAATAGGAATGTTGAAAATAAAACTCATTTAACATAGAATTTTTATGAATACGATAGGGAAATAAAGTATCTATTTTCAAAAATTATCTTAATATTTGCAGAATACACAAAAATATCTATAACAATTTTTTTACAGTATGTATTGACAGGATGCACAACAAATAAAAACTCACCAACTTGGTACAATCTTCCCTCGGGAGAAAAAATAGTAATATGTCTATCAAATCCTGCACTACTTCCACGAGCCATCGTTAAAAAGCAGAACAAGGGGCTTTATGAAAATTCTATAAAGCAAGTGTATCAAAGCCGCAGAATCACTTTAAAGAATCAAAATTCTCGCTTATTCACGATCGATTTAAAATAATCGAATAGATAGCAAAGATGTACACAATAAAAGTAGACATGGTTAGAAGTTCGTTGGCGTCGAGTGTTATGAGGAGAAATTAGTCGGGGTTTCGGCCAGGATCAGAAAAATAAAATACTCCGAAATTGTTGGGTAATTATTTGCCGCGTTACGACTTAACTTTTAAGTCATCATTAAGGCGATAGTGATGTCTAGAGAGATCTGTGAGGGAGGTTTATGGTCACATCTCAGAGTGCAGAGCTAATCTGGAATCCTAGCCAAAACCCTGACTAATTTCTCCAGCAAAATAAAAGTAGGTTGGTTTGGAGCTAGTAGGAGTAATCCTTGTACAACTAAATAGGCTACTCATAATCAATAACATGAGAAAATGAGTTGTCTGTTCTAACGGATTCTTTTTATTTTATTTTTTTTCTCTTTTTATTATTTATTTTTATCATTTTAAATTAAGACGCCTCAATACAATAAATTTATGAAATTTTTGAGTGGCCTTATTAGGTCTTCATGTCACCATTCCTGAGTAATGATGTTTAGACCTTTCAGACAACTGTTTCAATGGGCCAGGCAANAATACTTTTAATTATTTATTTTTATTTTTATTTTTTTTTTGTGCACAGAGAGTAATTATTAAAGAACTTCAATCCAGACACTTTGATTTTTGGTTTCTATCTATAGGAATACACATTCACATCAGCTAATGCCCAGCATTGACATAACTGGAATTTCTCGTAATGCATGTGTTCCCGTAAGCATCGGGTTTGTCCAAATAGTTTACCTTAAGATCTCACTGGCTCAGAAAGTATAATAATCAGCGTAAAAAAAAATTTTAAAAAATAGGAGAAACACGGAGATAAGATTTGAATACAAATAGGACAATGCCTATTATGAATCCTTATTTCATAAAATAGTGACCTTTTCAGTCTCTGGTGGGGTGAGGGAGGGGGGGGGGACTTACTGCATTCTCATTGGAAAAAATACTGTGGCTAAAGAGGCAAATTATTGAGAATGCAAAATTTAAGATGAAAAAAATAAGTTAAAGGACCAGATGAGCCTACGTACTCATCTCACATTTCATCCAAGCATTTTTTTTTTCGAAATCAATAATCAAATAAAGCAGTTAAGTTTGGTATAGATTTGATATTTATGTAGACTAGCTTACTGATGCCAACTCTTAGTGATGAGATGAGGGTCTAGGGTAGTAGCGGTTCTGGAGTAGTTCATAAAGGTGGTATGTGAGTAGTTCTCATGTTTCTTAGGTAAGGCTGCATCATGTACCCTCAAGGCAATCTATAGCTCGTCGTACAAGCCACTAGGCTTAAAAAAGCCTAACCCTTGGTGCAGTCGGAAGCTGTATCAATATAAGAGCAGTTGGTCAATCCCTATTATCAGCTAGATGGTTCTCCTTCCCTCATTATTGATCTTGAATTATACTGCTTCTTATGGAGTAAGGCCTACTCAGAACTAATAAATCCAGTCCACCGCCCTCTCTATGGCAAATTAAATTCCGCAGCAGCCCAATCTTCCAGCGGGTATCACTAAATTGAAGCTTGGACAACTCTGTTTTAGAATATTATTCAGAATTTTTGATTTTGAGGCAATGGACTGCCGATGTATTTCATTTGAGAAATTAAGAGCAGAAAAAAAAAAAAATATATATATANCATAATTATCATTGCTATATATATATAATTTTCATTAGAAAATAAGCTATTAAACAAAGTTACTACGGAAAATACGGATACTATAAGACTACTGAATGAAATGGAAATAGATTCATTTTATCTCTACTAAATTATTTAAACAAATTCATTCATTGTTATGCGTTTCCTGAATATAGTACAGAAACAGTAAGCACATATTTCTTAAAATTTTGCACTCAAGTTGGATTTCCTAAATCAATACTGACTAAGGTTCTGAATTTAGTATAACCATTTTAAGAGCGTTTAGTAATTAGTCAATAATGATACACTGACTATAAATTCTAAATTTTAAAGTCCATGGCACTCACAAACTAACAGATTAAAAAACAACACTTAATTGGAAATTTTATCGCTTCCTAGTCGTGCCAATGGAATAAATACTTCATTAAAGTCTTCTTTTCTTTGGTTTATCCCTTTGCTACCAATCCGGCTTTAAACCTATCAAAGGACCCATCTGAAGCAGTTTTGATTTTGAACACCCACTTGAAAGATAAAACTTTCTTCCTTTCTGGCAAATACCTTTCGCATCTTTAGCGAATCAATTTCATTCCTCATGGCTTCCCTTCAGGATACGACATCAGGACTCCTCATGGCTTCTAAGTACGTATCAAGATCATAAAATATTACACCTATTGCCTATATTCGAATCAAGCTGGCTTTTTTTTTTTTTTTTTTTTTTTTTACTTCTATCTATAAGTTGCATTCTCATTTATTCTATTTCATTAACATCGTCACTTTTCTCATTTATTTGCCCATCTTTCTCACTGCCTCCCATCTCGAAGCATTCATCTTCTTTTTCGTTCCTTTCATTGACATAAGATTCGTCATTATTGGGAATTTCTTTTCTAAGTACTCATTCGTGATTCTGATTTTTCTCTAGTTCGCAATTTGAGTTCAAGGGCTTTTCAATAAAGACTAAATCTCTTGATCTAATGACCTTACCATTACACCATATACTTTAACCGTTATCTTCAAATCCATTTAAAATTCTTTCTAAAGCTTCTGGATCCATTTTTTTTCGAAACATGTACGAATTATCGACTTGTACTGAAGAACTTTCAAATTTAAGTTAAAAAATAAAGTCTGAATATTAACCAACATATAAGAAAAAGAGGACTCATTTACGGATATGGCTTTAGGCTTATTATATTAGACTGCTAAGTATATCCAAAATACTTATTCTTAGCTTTTGGATTATAATTAGATGTATTTATATTTCTTATCGAGAATCGTTTTTTTCGTTTTAACTTCTTAAAATCTTAAATATAAGGTAGAAAATTTACCTCATTTTCTTACTTTTTTTTTTTTTTATGTATATGACTCACATAAGTGGTTTATTAAATAAAAAATAAAAAACTTCAGTAGCAAGAATCATTCAACTTTTATTTTAATAGATAATAGAGAGCTTTTTTTTTTTTAGCTTTCAATAATTTGAAAGTTGGATTTATGGAAACCATTCCCCATTCAAAGGATATTAAGTTTTCCACAACAAAGTTAGTAGGAACTACATTTTTTGCTTGTTAAATTTTTATGGTATGCATACCTATTTATTTTTTTTCTCAACAGTTTACATAAGAATATTTCGATTATTGGAAAGTATCCCAAATTCGAAATTGCCGATGTCAAATCTTAAGTCCAAAGAGGTTAAGTAATTGATAATGGTGTATCAAATTTGCAAGTGAAGGCTCATAAATGATTCACCACTGTTTTTAGAAAGGTGTCACATTGTTGTATGTAAATACCTACAAGGCTTGGTTTCTTTAATTATTTAACTAACAGGTAAATAATTTCTATTAATGTTTTCTTGTAATCATTTTACTCTTATTCTGTTATAATTTGATCCTAATTATTTCACTAATTGTTTAAATGCTTAACTTTTTCTATTTTATTTTAGATCAATGGAACAAGATAATGACAATGAATATGAAAATACAAACGAAGGATGGGCAGATGCTATGCAGAAAATATTAAATTCAAGGAAACCTAAAAAGAAGAAAACTATTGTTCTAGCAAAGGCAAAAAAGTTGTCATCAAAAAGTAGCAACAATTTGAAATCTGAATCTAGTGATCAAACTGAATCTAGACTAAACAAATTGAGGGTAATATTTATCTTATAGTGTCTGAGCATTTTTTTTTCTGATTCATATATCAATACAAAATTGACTGACATGTCTAAGTTTCTGTTAAAAAGTCCACCATCTAAACAAATTTCCCTTTAGGGGAAACACAATTTTTGATAAATTTCAATAGATCTTTATCAATTCTATTTGAGAAGCTTAAAATAGAGTGCATTCAAAATTATGTGCACTATTATTATACTATTATTATTAATTATATTATTATATACTATTATACATATTTGTCTGCACAGAAATATTGAACCAAATTTGGGATGTAAGCTTCTATTTGTTAACTGTTGAATGAGTTTGTCATCTGCAGAAATTGCTCTAAATTAAAATCCAAATTTAAATTTCAATCTCTGTAATTTTATAATATTAAAAAAACCAATAAAAACACTTATTAAAGAAGATTATTTAAGAATGAAATTTTGACTCTTTAGCATGTCCCCTCATTTTTAAATTATAGAAACCAAACTCGTGTTTAAGCCTTTAATTTCAAAATGTTGAATATAATAGTTTTTGATGTGAGAATGGTCGGGGTTTCGGCCAGGAAGAAAAAAATATACACCAAAATTTGGAGTAATATTTTTATAATAGTTTTTGGTTGAAATCAGTTGAGATTTTTTCCTTATTGGACTTAGAAAAAATTATTAGAACACAGCAGGAGTAAAATATAATTTTCTAAAATTTGTGTTTAATATTTTTATGACGAAATCTTTCGAGAATAAATTTATAAAGAATGAGTATAAAGTATGAGTATTTCTCTCACTCTTCTTTCTCAACTAGTATTGAGTCTGGTTTAGTGGTCTTTCCTTTTACTGTCTCTATTGGTTTATTGCATAATTAATAAATTTTATCATTTATGTCAATCTTAAGAAAACATGGAAAATTGCTTAGATTTCACATTTTATCAATTTATAAAAGTAGTTTATTAAAATAGAAGTTAAAATTTCCAGTAGCACCCTTATCCTAATTTAACTCAGTTTGAGTATCCACTGGTTCAAAAAAGTAAAAAATAAAAAAAAAAACAAAAAAAACAACAGTACTATACCTAGAGTTCCCTGGCTTAGAAGTCTGACCCATAACTATTTATGTGAATAAATATAGTGTTTTTAATTTAATTTGCTGTTGGGCTTATATTTATCAATATTTCAATAGATTTTACATAGTTGAAAATAAGCTATTAAACAAAGTTACTACGGAAAATACGGATACTATAAGACTACTGAATGAAATGGAAATAGATTCATTTTATCTCTACTAAATTATTTAAACAAATTCATTCATTGTTATGCGTTTCCTGAATATAGTACAGNATATATACATATATATATATGTTTTTTTTTAACAGAAAGTTGACTGGCTTAGAAAAGGACGAACTAAGCCTAATCCACTTGACAGGAACAAAGAAAAACAGCTACAAAAAATTGCTGTCAGGTAAGAATAGTTTAAAGTATGTAATGTTAAAAAGGTAGAATAGTAGATGAAAAACTAGTACTTTCTGAATATTTTGGTAAACTGAAAAAAACAAACAATAAAAAAAAAACTTTAATTTCTATACGTAGATGTTATTATTTCATATATAATGAATAACTTAGCTGCCTGAATAAACCATACTAATAAAATGTTTAATTAATAAATGAGATATATTCATAATTATCATTGCTATCATTTAAATATGGTTTTAATAGTGACAAACTGTCAAGCTTATGAAATTAAATAAATATGGAATTTGTGTCTAGTTAGATTTTATATTCAACAATCTCACCAAGAATAATGTAAAGACTTTTATAAGCGATGCTTGAAATTATTTATTCTTAACTTTCATTTGTTTTCCAACTATGACCTCACTTATTTGATACTTCTGTGATTTGGTGACATAATGTTCTGTTTATGATTTTTTTTTAATTTTTTAGGGGAGTGATTCAACTTTTTAATGCAGTTAATCAGCTCCAAAAGAAAATTGAGAACCCTAAAACTTCTACATTTAAGGAAGAGAAGCAACTTAAATCTATTAATAAAAATGCATTTCTTGATATTTTGCTGAAAGGGAGTGGTTCTTCTACATCTAGGATACCAGGAAATGAAGAAGTAAGTTATAATTTTTAAAAAAATAAATAAAAGTTTTTAGCTTATTTAAGCTTAGCATTCCATAATAATTATTCATTGGAATTTTTTTACGTAAACCAATTTTTTTTAAACCAATACTCTATTGGTCTTTTGACCTATTTATTATGCATGTCTAAAATTTTATATTTGTGATAAATTTATATTTTATCAGCGGGTTGCCGAGTTTTCCCTTATCTTTTTTCTTCTGCCTTATATAAGTGTTTTATATTTTAAATAGAATCTTTAAATTTTCCTTTTTTTTCCTCCCTTTGTTATTTAAAATGTTTGGGCTATTAGCAAATGCCAAAGGCATGTAGCTATTGAGGTTCTCATGTTGAAATTCTTGAAATGATTTCAATATCATCCTATCCTCTCTGTTTAACACTAAAAAAATCACTAAAGATTGTGTGTATATTTGTGTGTGTGTGTGTGTAATCCTCCACTTTAATGGGATCAGAAACAAATATTTAAAAAAAAGTATTTCAAAAATCTGTTGTGAGAACAACCTCAATGGCTACCTTTGGAATTTGATAAAAAATTAACTTGATAAGGTACTCATTTTAAAAAATAAACTTAAAAATTAGGGGGCCAGGGTAGCTCATGGGTTCTGTTCAGGTCTTGCAATCCTGGTCCTGTGGGTTCAAATCCTGCTCAGGACAAGATTTTATCGATAAATTAAAGCATGTTTTGAGCCATGGATGTTTATAATGGGATGGCAACCTGTAGATAGCCCCTCCCTTCATTAATGACCCTAAAAGGAAGGTTAACACTTAAAATTTTTTTTTTTTTTAAACAATTCCTTTTAGATACAAGAGGATGCTGAAATGACTAAAGAAGATGAATCAAGTACTTGGAATGTACTGAAGGATAACTTTATGACTAGCTCAAAATGGAAAAATTGGGATAAAAACAATGAGGAAAATGAAGTAATTGTCTAACAATGTTGTGTATGTATAAATGTATGTAAAGAATGTATGTTAATAAATTTTTATTTTATAAAATATACATCTACTATTCCTCATTTATTTCCTATACTCTTAGAATTATTTTATCTTTATATCAGCATATTCACCATTTCCTCTATAAGTGAAGAAATCTTATCCTTTCTGGTTCCCAATTTTAATAGGCTCAGTGAAGATTTCTTGAATTTTTTTAAGTTGCATCATGGTAACAAATGAAATAATTTGGTTTTCCTGCAGGAAATCTGTGCTAAAATGTTAAATGCATTTCAAAACTATAATTGTAACAAATCAGAAGAAACTTAAAAGACATTTTTCTAAGTTTGTTAAAAATCATTCTAGAATTTAAGACAAAACAAACAATAAAACCCCACTGAGCATTTCCAAAGAATTTTAGAAACTGTAAAGAATTCCTAAATTTTTTTACACATTTAAAAATTCATTTAAGCACCTTTCAGAATATTCATCATTGAACTGATAGTATACTAAATAAATCTTTAGGAACAATGCAGATTTTTAATCATCTCTTGAAGTATAAGTGATGAAAATACAATGAAAACTATAAGAATAAAAAATGTGGTTATTTATGTTTGTCAAGTGGGAAATGCCAGTGGTTGATAAATGTAGGCATCTCATATTTATGGTTTTTATAAGAATTTAATCATCATTAGAGTGACACATCTTGCTGAAATTTAATTAGCTATATTGCAGGAATAGGCGCAAACTATGTTTAAAATTTCTGCAGTACGAAATTAGGCACATTGTAGAAATAGATATGACTTAAATGCCAAGTTTTAACAATTCAATTCATCCTTTTCCTAAAAATAAAAAAGCAAAAAATGACATTTTTTTATTTTGATTTTTATATTCTACATGTCTTGAAACATAAAACAAATTTTAAGGGTGGATTATGGTTTTCACTTTTTGAAGTTGATTATAGGGTTTTATTTTGGAGGATAGGCTTCAATTTGTATAGAAGGCCCTTGTGCCTGACATGATCAAAGGCCTGTGATACATCCAGAAATGCACCCATACAATACTCCTATTTTTCTCAAGGGGTAATGAGATGCAATATGCAGTTATATATATATATATATATATGTGTGTGTGTGTGAGTCAGGAAGATGAGAGCTTTTCGAGGAATGTGCTGTAGGTTTGGAAGTGATGAGGTCATAACCGGGAGCCTTTTATTTTGGTAGATGGGATATGAGATACTTTACTTCAGAAGGATTGATGGAATTGGGTTTCTAGGATAGAGGAAGAGGGCATTCAAGGAATTTGACAATGTTTGAGTTAGGAGATAGGTTTTCTGGGTCTGAATGAAGTGTGAAGTTGTTTTAGAGATGAAATGCAAGAAGTTTGGATTTTTCTTTCCCTGGTGATGCCCATGAAGCATCGCCACTGTTCTTATATCTTGTAATGTGAAAGTTTTTTTGATCGAGTTTCTGTAATTAAGGCAATGTGTACGTTCATGTGTTATAGTGCTTTAGTAAGTTCGTTTAAGGTGTCAAGACTCCGTTAGCGTTCCAAAAAAGGATATTCAAGGATGAAGAAGGAATAATGGAATTAACTGGGGCTGTGTTGTTGTGAATTGTCTTCCAAACTATAAGGGCTTGTATCAAA
Organism: Oncopeltus fasciatus; assembly: GCA_000696205.2. Lineage (NCBI taxonomy): Eukaryota > Metazoa > Arthropoda > Insecta > Hemiptera > Lygaeidae > Oncopeltus > Oncopeltus fasciatus. The sequence continues at coordinate 31,920 of KZ809071.1, read as the reverse complement.
GGAGTGATAAGTGATCGAAGTTCGGACTGGAAAGGTGTAAAAAGATTGCTCAAATATTGGAGTTCTGAATTAGCGGTGGGAGGAGGGATGAGTGAGATGGATGGCCGGGATGAGATTGCTGTTGCTGGTGAGCCTGGCGTCGAGTACGATAGAGATCTAGGCCTGGGTAGTGGGTCCACTTGGGTGGGTATCTCGGATGTTGGCTTCTGTTCCTGGATGACAGATCTATAAGAGACACCTGGCTGGACGATTCTTGCTATCGGCGCTTGTTTCGGGTTGCTGCGATGATACTTGTTGATTATGTACTTTTTGTTTGATCTGCTTGAATACATCGCAGCCTCTGTAGCTGGCAGGTTGGTTTTGGAGCAGTGGGCGCAAGTAGCGGGTTCCTCCCGTCTTTTTTGGCAGTTGCTGGTGTGATGCGGACTCACCGTGGGCTGGAGAAGCAGCCGGCTTTGGTATGCCCACATTGTTGGCAATTATGGCACTGGAGTTCCTCTTTTTTTAACGCAGGGTCTCTCAACTCTTATAATTGTTCGGCACGGGACTGAAATTGAATATATTTCTTGAACGTTGGGCGTTTTTTTTTCAAGATTTACGAAAAACCCTTCCTTCTCTCTGGGCTTAAAACATTGAGAATGTTTCTCACCACGAACCTTAAGTCAGTGAACTCTTCTCTGATGTCATCGATCGGTGTAGTGTGGTAGAGGTTCCTAATAACAACTCGTAGTGTCCTCTCGTATTTAAGCTGGTATGTATGGAACTGACCGTTTACCGATTTAAGGTAGCTTACTATTTCCTGTAAGAATCTGATGAGCCAGGATTGATTTTTATATCTGTTTTTCCGCCCATACATATATATTTTCCACGGCCTACTTTCTCATCACATTAGGCCATGATATAAAAATATGATATATTTTTAACGAATATTAGAGGGGGCTTTTATACTCACGTCTGTGTTAGTTTCCATGGCAGATTTCGTGTTCCGAGCGTCGGGTTGATCGTGGCCTTCGCACGGTAACAGCTAAGTGAAGTGACAGTGATTAGCAAGTTATCTTAAGGCTTCTTAGTAAATAAGCATATTTAATTAATTTTAACATAATAATTAATTAATTAGCTGTAATTTATATTTTAAATTTATTTATTTGTTAGTTATTAAGGGCGAAAGTTGTAGTTGGTTGTAATTATTTGTGATAATAAATTAACTTTAATTTATCTCATTGTTCTTTATTATTAGTGACCCTTAATAGTCTAATGCACTATTATAAGAAGCTTTTTTATGACTCTTTCAAAATTGTATCAATATCTTAGATATTGATAAGGTAATAAAAAAAGGTCCATTTTCTAAAATTATTATAAAATTTATTGGTAAATACGTTGTTTTTTTTTCTTCTTTCTTTTCTTTCTTTATGATTGTTGTGTAAAGGAGTAAGATTTTACCTGATACGTTAATGGCAATAACAAAAATACTTTCTTCGAAGTAGCGGAATAATAAATGATAATATTTATTTTAAGGCTATGAAACTCTGTACACATTTACTTTATGATAAGTGAAAAAGCTTATAAGTTCATTAGCGAAATTGATTCATTAGGAGTGAGAGGTACCTGAAAAGGCCAAAGTCCTACANAACTTATATATAAAACCATAGAGTCGGTATTTATGATTTTCATTACGAACTATCAATTAAATTAATTTTTAGTTGACATCAGATGAGGGGGATTTTGAGGAGATCAACAATTTTAAATATTAATGCCTTTGTTTTTTTTTTTAGTTATGAAAAAGTTTTTAAAACACAATTGGTCCAAATATAATTTTTTTCAATTTATGTTCTATTACATTTTTACTATACCTAAACGCTTATTGAAGAAGATAAATACGAATATAACAAAGATAGCTAAGTTCTTCCCTCACTCCGATCTCCCCGCCAATATTGATTCCAGTTTAGTTGTATTTCCTTTTACGCTCATTGCTTTCTCCGGTAAATAAGTAGTAGTAGCCCATGGGATCCGTTCGGGCAATGCAATCCTGGCGCTACCGGTTCGAATTCCGTAGTTCTTCATTCTCATGGAAATTAGTCTGTCGTTTTTAAATGTTAATTAAAATACTTGGTTCATTATAAATCAAAATCGGACCATTAGGAGTGGAGGATATCAAGCGAGAGTAAAAATGTCTTTCCAATATGTCGGGCGCAATATTTAGCTTAGAGCCCCACTGCTGGCATTTCATATTTTATTCTCCTCTGAAAAAGAAAAATTGACGTATGGATTAATAGTATTCTTTGAACATGTAGGAGATATATTTATTGATAAAAGAAACATTTTAGGAGTTACACAGCAAAATTGAATAATTAGAAATGGGGGTTTAAGTGCACCGCTAAGCCTAATTTTATAGCCTATAAGTTAAAATTAGTTGTTTTAGCAGATTTCCCAGTGGGGAATTAAGCATTTCACGTTGGTAACATGATGCGACTTATAAAAAATTTAACCGATTCTAGACTGGGGAAGATAAAAAATATATGGGCCATTAGAAATTTTATGTGCATGTAAATATCTATCTAGGCGTTAGATCGTCCTCAAATTTTAATATAATAATAGCAAATTCAATATATAGGCTTCTTTGGATTAGTTCATTTATTACACAAATCAGTCGTGGTTAGGAGGGGGGGGGGGGTTAAAGACAAACCAAAATTTAAAATCTTCGTTATTATTAGCATTTAGAAAAGAAAGGTATAGGACAGTATAGGTGTTAAATGCAGTCTTATAATTGTAGTCGTAATAAATAATTGTAATATTTCATTGTAATCGGATGAGGGGCTTAGAGGGAGACCAAAAATTATAATTGTAATATCTTCACTGCTATTTGAGTTATGATACATTTTATGAAACTCAATTGGTGTTATATAGGTGTAATAGTCTATAATATTTTTATGAAAAAAGCTTGTAAAGGAAGAAATTAACGACTGTCACTAGGATGGAGGACGCTACCCGCTCTCTTTCTATCCTGTCAGTATAAAGCCAGGTTTAGTCGCCTTTCCGTTTCCGCCCAAATGTTCTCTCAGTTTGTAATTTTTATTATATCATATACTTTTAGTTATGTTCATCTTTAATGTAACTTGGGGAATTTTCTTTAATTACGGAGCTACTGTATGAAGGACTTTTTATTAATAAAATTTTAACATTTGAAGTGTAAAATTAAATAATGAACATATCGGAGGAATAAGGTTGAGGATTATTAGTACTACTTAGTTTAGAGCAGTGTAACTGCAATCAGATTAATTTGTTTTTAAAAGACATATTCCATAACTGTAGGGGATATTGTAAAATCAATTACTTTATGTGTAAAAGGGATTAATAAAATTGCATTAATAAAAGCATCTAATTGCTGCCTTTAGGACTAAAATTGAAGTATATTGTTTAAGAAATTGCACTTTGACTAAATTATAAAAAATATTATCATGCCTGCTGAAAAGTTTTCAATAATCCCAACCAATGATAATTAAGAAGAATTTATTTTATAATCGATATAAATAAATGTAATATTCATATAAATATAAGTTTAGAAGACAGAAATAAAAGGGGAGATGAATTTTACCATTTATAGATAGTAATTTCTAAAGGGATACTCATATAAAAGCAGCTGAATCACAATCTAGGAAATCTGAATTTCCACAAGGAGATCTGTTAGACCGCAAAAATAAATTCTACAGTTACAAGGACTTGTGGCTCAGTACTTTGTGTTAGAGAAAGGGCAGGGAATACATGTTCCATTTCCTCACCATATGCCCAACCCTCAGCGAATTCAGTAGGTTAGCCTTCAGGAAATATGGATAGAATTTTGGATGAGTGCTTGCAGAGGTTCAATGAACAGGAATGGGGAAAATAATTGATATATCCCAAATTAGTCTGGTGATACTGAACACAGCTATGTCATGAGTTCAACNATTATAATTTACTATAATTATTTCTTTAAATGTTATTAAAAAAAAAAAAAAAATCATCATTGTTTAATCGCCCTCTACCAGTAAGAAGTGTGGGGATAAGAAAATGTTAATACTTTTAAGTATAGAATTATATCAGTGAATGATTGGTCAAATATAATGATAGGATTTTATGTTTTTCAAATATTTGACAGACACTCCTTATAAGAGTGATTCATAATTTATTTATCATCCACAGATAACATCAAAGGAACTTAATGGATAGCCATGTATTTATCTAGAACCCTACTACTCATTCAATTAAAGTGTATTTCCATGTTCAATTATAACAGTACAGATACATATAATAAATAAGACAGTTGGTTAGGAGACATTCTTTTGTTAATTTGGTCTGCAGTGAACAACAGCTATGAATATTTATTGTTATTTTTTATTTATTTTAGCTACTACAGTATGTTCTAATGGATTACAAAGGTTTGACTTTATTGCTTATCTTCACTTAGGAGGTATAGATAGTGTGTTTGTGTCTGTATTTGTTAGTAGTATATGTAGAGAGGATATGACTTAAGTCCATTGTTACAAACCAATAGCATTATTATTATGTTATTCTAAACTATTTTGGGACTTATATTATTCTAAACTATGTGGGACCTCCAAAATATAAATTAAAGTCTTAAAAAAAAGAAGATATTTCTGTTTATATTTTAATAATGCCTATTATTAACAATAATTAACTAAATTATTACAAAAAAAAAAAATGAAATTAGTGAATTGTCTATAAATGTTTCAACTGAATTTATTAAAGTAATATTTACTGTGTATATATCTCTCATGAACTTATTAATTGATGCTAATACAATTTAGTTAATGGTTATTAATGCTATTTTCTGGTAGACTAATTTAATAATTCTAATTACTATCAGTAACATAAAATATTCATTTTACAGAATTCCACTACAGAGGCACAACTCAAACTTGATGGATTTTACTAAAATGAAAAATAGTTTGAAGTATCATAGATTAACTTATGAAAGGAATCGGTCTGGAAAAGTGGCTGTCAATTTAAATAATTACTTTGATGTAAGTTTATAGTACATTTTAAAATTGAAAATAAGCTTAAAAAATACATTTCTAGTAAATTTTTTCATTTATAAATTTTAGTTCAATTTATTAACTTGGTAAAATGAGAAAAATAATATGAATACCTAAGTTGTAAACCAGTTTTTTTTATGTCAATACTCATATTTTGACATCTGATTTTGTCAAAACCCCTTCAGAATGTAGCTCAGATGAGGCCTCCTTCAATACATTTTTGTGATAATTGATCTAAATTCTTTCTTTCTCGCTTATAGCTCCTTTGTACTCTGTAGTTTGAGTTTACTAAAGAATTCTTAAATTCTAATCTTAAATAAATTATATATGTTTTATCGATCTATAGAGGTAAATCTTTTCTTTTATTTGAGGCTTTATTCTTCTCGGATATGAGAATCATGTCTTATTGAAAATTTTTTTAAAGTAAACATTTCGGAGTTGTGGCACTGGCCGTTCTCTCCCTCATGTCCATGCCACTCACGGCCATCGGATAACCTTGTGAGAAATTACAGAATGTAATAACCAAATAAAAAAAAAAAAAAAAAAGTAAACACTTGGGGGGCGCCAGGGTAGCTCATGGGATCCGTTCAGGGTCTCGCAATCCTGGTTCTGTTGGTTCATATCCTGCCCAGGGCAAACTTTTATTGATAAATAAAAGCTTTTCCTGAGCCTTGGATGTTTAGAATGGCATGGCAACCTGTAGATAGCCCCTGCCTCCATGACCCTAAGTGGTTGAAAGGGAGGCTAACATTAAAAAAAAAAAAAAAACTCATAAAGGAGGAAGAGATATTCAGGGTCCAGTCAAAGGTTTATTATTATTATTGGGTTTGGTCAAAGGTTTTATTTATGAAAAATAAACCTTTGTCCAAACCCAACTATCTCCTCTTAATCATCAATGGCCAACCAAAATCCTTTATAAGTAAACACTTGAGTATCCCCTGAATGAGCTTTATAATTTTCAACAAGAAATGTGAAGGAAGCCAGAAAAAAAATCTTACTACCTCAGCCGGGACTCGAACCCGTGTCTCGTGCTTTCTGGTGGAGTATGTTGACCTCAGCAGCATACTTGTCCGGAAAGCAGGAGACCCAGGATCGAATCCCGGCTGAGGTAGCAATATTTTTTTTCTGGCTCCCTTCACATTTCTTGTATATAATTTATGTAGGATTACATACTACAACTAATATCATTATTTAAATTTTCTCTTTGCAGTCAAAGTTTTAAAGAATTTTTTTTTTTTTTATAGATTATTTTAGGATTATTATATTTTCTGTTTTTTTTTTTTTTAAACTAAAAAGTAATCTCTTCATTATATTTTCTTAAGTTAAAGTGCTTTTTATCATTATTTAACTAGGCCCAGTATTATGGAGAAATATCAATTGGATCACCTCCACAAAAATTTCAAGTTGTATTTGATACTGGTTCCTCAGATCTTTGGATACCTTCAAAAAAATGTGACTTTTTCAATTTCGCTTGTTGTAAGTGAACAAAATTCCTTTAATTTTTTGTTATGAAAATAAATAACATTATCAAAACTTTCAAGATCTGTTATATCTTTTAATTAATTTTATGTTGGAATTCACAGTTTTTATAAATTAAATTCAAATTTATAGTTTTATATGCTTTTTCTCCAAAGAATTCAATAGACCATTACAATAAAATAATTGATTTGTAATTAAGGTTTATTTAATGAAGTTAATTTAGGAGTAGAAAATGAAGTTTTTTTTGGTGCTTGGTTCCTCAAATATCCCTAACTAGCGAACCCGGCAAACTTCGTTTTGCCAACAAAATTTTTTTAGGGTGTTGCTGGCCCTAAGGAAACATTAGTGTTGTATTATCACACGATTTAAATAGAGCTTTTAACGAAATTTACGGCCTTCAAATAAAAATTTATGGAATATCTATCATTAAGTTTTTTCACAGAATAATTTATATATGGTGTAGATATGGGCTCAATCGAAAAAGAAACACATGTATTTAAGAAAAATTGGAAATGAAAATTTGATTTTGCCACGCCCCTCCGCCCGCAGACCGAAAATCAAAAATCAGACTTCACAGTGTCACCCGCCTGAATATTCTCAGGATTCCCTGAAAATTTCATCAAAATCAGCCCAGCCATTTTAAAGTCCATACATTACATACATACATACATCCTATTTTATATGTATAGATTATATTAGTGACCTATACTGACCAAGGTTAAATTAAATAGTCCCTGAAGTCCTGAAGTCAGTTTTCAGGAGAATGAATCTATAATCTTACATTTGATTCATAATCAATGTTAACAACCAAATCCTTGATGGGTTGGGGGAGGGGTTGTAATATTATTACAATTATGTTTTTGAACTTTTTAGATTATTCAAGTGGTTTAAATTCCTTAAAGGCTTATTTGGCTAGAAGAATTCATATTATTCTGTACACCAAAGTACATATTATTCAAGTAATCTGCAAATTCGTAATTGATTAATTAATAAATCTGGGATACATTTCTAAAATATTAATGTGAGGAGAAGCATGGTATCAAAGAATGAAATACAAATAATTGTCTAAATTAATTTTAATACAGTCATGGGTGAAGGTATAAATTTTTCTAAAAACTATTACTAATTAATAATTCATGTTCAAATTAATTGAATTAAAATAATTCCAAATCTCTCATCATACTTAATTTTCAAACTTGCAAATTTTTATTTTGTTTTTTAACTTTTTTAATTGTTTAAGGAATACCTGAGTGTTTTTCTTGTGACTGTTTTATATGTATAATTTATACATATATATTTATAACTTTGTATTTATACATAACCAAAAAACAAAATTCTTTTAATAAATATGTGGGCACAGTAGTTTGCTGGTTAAGGTACTGAACTCCTGAGGCAAAGTGCTTAGGTTCGATGCTCATGATGCACAGTTGGTTTTTATCTGTGCTTCTGCTTTTAATAATCCAGAGGTTTCCTGGTGTGCTCCTAGGGAACATCCAGCCCTATTTAAAACTATTCTTCATTAAATGGGAAAAATCAGGCAGTCTGAAGGTGTGCTGACCACACGCCTTCCTTCTCTAGTGTATCATGGATCAAGAATAAATACATCCTTAACATCATGTATTTCCCTTCTGGGCTACATGACCTTTTGCAGGACTGGTCTGGGTTTAAAAAAAATATGTATCAGAGTTTTCAAATAATATATATTAAATTTTTTTACACTATAATACTTGTAACTCAGCTTATGCTTACCTCATTTCATTCATTATTTGAAAATTAAAATTGTCCTATATTAAAATTAATGCCCTAAAGAAGTATTAAAATTTATCCTAATGGTTTCATTAATTTCTATCTTATACTCAATACATGACTCTAACTCTTTTAAAAATAAACTTGTAACATACACCATCTGAATAATGCTGAAGATAATTATTCATAATACTAAAAACTTGTTTTTATTAATATTTTCAGTTTTAAGGTTCTTGAAGAGTTTCTATATTTTTATTGTAACATATAAGAAAATAAAACAAAATGTCTTTGTTTTAGATTTTAAAATCTAAAAAATTGGTTTTATAGTAAAGGGATTACCTTTAATAATGTTTATAGCATTCTCAGTAGAACTTCAAATTCAAAATTAATAGGACAGGACATTATTATTCATTAAATGGTAATTGGCAATTTTTTTTTTCTCATTAGATATTAATAATTAAAATGGCAGATTGGAAATTATAAAATGAGTCTTTTCTGAGTCTTTTCAGTATGAATCTCTCAATCATTAGATGCAATGCTCAATAGCTCATTAAAGAATATGACATTTAAAATGAAAAAATGGCCTAATTATAAGAAATAAAAGAAACCAATAAATGTACCAGGAAAATAGAATTAGGAATACCTAATTTAAATCACATATTTACTTTTAGGGCTCCATAAGAAATATGACAGTTCCAAATCAACATCCTATGAAGCCTCTGGAAATTCATTTTCTATTTCTTATGTTAAAGGAGAAACTTCTGGATATACATCAAGAGACACTGTGACGGTAAGTTAATAACTTAATGTTTAATGAACATAAAAAAAAAAAATTCAACACATTTTCTATTTAGGTTCATCAATTTTTTTAAAACCTGAACTTGGAACATTTTAAGTACTTTAGTTTTTCATTTAAACATAACATTTTGAACTTGAAAAGATATTTTCATAACTAAAAGGTTAGTTTGTAAAGATATAAAGTACTTATCTTCCCATTTGTTTTCAACTTGAAAAATTTCCAATGAATAGACTATTTAGTTTGAACAATACTGATACGACAAAAATGTATGAAGGTCTGAAAAAAAAAAAAAAAGGGAAAAAAAATTAGTAGTGCAATTTATTCACTGATTTTGTTTATTTTTAATCCTTCACTTACCCCCACTGTATGGTTGGACCATTCTTTCCTAAGATTAGGATCAATTAGTGCTGAAAAAAAATATAATAAGAGCTTCAGTTTTCTAACTCAAAAGAAGCTTCTGACAATACAGGAGTAAATGGAGTTTTCTTTTTCAGATCATATTTTGTTAATTGCTTACCAACATTTACTATATCATGATCTGAATCAAAAGTTCACACCTCCTGAAAGTCAATAGACACAATAATATATCAATGGATGTACGAAAGCTGGGGATAAGAAAGAAAGAGAGAAGTTTTCAATCTTTTTTTTTTTTCTTTTTTGATACCCAAACTGTATTGATAAATTACATTCTACACATTTTATGCATCTTGTAATCTTCTGAAAAGTGATAGTAATAAATATTTAACCTAACAATAAGAAAGTCAGAATCAAAAGAAAATATTGAATTGTCATCCCCAAAGGTAGTAAAGAGGATACTAGTATGGGAAGGGATATCGACAGTGTAAACGGTGGGTGCGGGAACACTACCTGTAGAACTCCCGCCTTTACTCAGAAATATTGAGAATAATTCAATCCTTACTTAAAGAATTGATTAGTTAGGTATTGGGTACTTATTTTACCTTGAACAATTGTCCAGAGTGTCAGATCCTGTCAAATACCTGTGACATAGGGGAAGGCCAGCAACGCAGTCCTCCTTATTCTTGAGAGAAGAAAATATGTTATCTACAACGTGCACCTGTTGGACCATGTAGTGTTTGGATCAGAAACCAAACTGGTGATACCAATGAAGGATCTTTGAAAGAAAAAGAAACATATTTATAGGGTAATAGGAAGAGGAGTTACTTATTAATAGGGGTTTTCCAAGCTTAGGAAAAAGATTCCTTTTTCTACAGTAGAATAAAGTGTGAGGTTTGGAGAATGCTGTTCTAGAGATAGGTAAGGAAAGTTAAAGCTTTTTAGAGAGACAGTTAAGGATTTGAGGTGTACCTAGGAGACTTGCGTTTTAGCAACTGGGAAAAGATATATTTGATTTCAGAGAGAGTGTCAGCTTTGGTAGGTAGGGAAATAGAAAGAGGAGAGTCAAGAAATTCTTCTATCTCAGTGGGCTTGAAATGGTTTTCAGGATTTGGGTAATGAGTGAAGGTTTGCTGGGGATGACCAGCAGATGCCTTTGCTTTATTACCATCAAACACATGTGCAATCATTGTGGCATATCTGAGAATGAAATTTGAGCATCTTTTTTGGTGGTAGCTAAAGGGTTATTCTTAAAACCATGTGAATTCCTGTGTTCATAAATGATTCAGTCTGTTGTATACCTTTAAGTAAATGAATTGCCATTTGGATGATATATGAGTCAATAAATGGATGGGGAGAGCTTGGAATTTGATGGATTGGGATTTGGAAGAAGGTTTGAAGGCCTTCCAACAACCCTGTTGAATGGTAAGGATTGGACAACACTCTCAAGGTTTTAGGGAGAATTTTATGGAAACTCAGATGCTAATAGAGTCTTACAGGGTGATTTTGAACTTATCCTAATTATCTTGGCCATTAAACAGGGAAGAAGAAATCAATTTTGGGATGGGTTGGAGTGGCAAGGTGAGATTTACACAAATATTTCAGAATTTAATTTTTAATGATGGGTAGGTTCTACTTTTTTTTACATTAAAAAAAATTTATATTCAGTCTTTTTATTGCACATAATTGTTGGACTTTCCTATCTTTTTTCCTAATAATTCTCGGGTTTTATTAACATATAAATCCGTTGTCATTATTAACATATAAAACCTTAAGCAGTAATACATTGTCCTTTACACTTTTAAATTTATTTTTTTAAATCCCATTTTAACCACTTAAGGTTCATGGGGAGAGAGGCTATCAGCAGGTAGCTATCCTATTCTAAACATCTATAGTTCTGACCAAGCTTTATTTTTTGATAAAGTATGCTCAGGTCAGGATTTGAACCCACAGACCAGAAACTATTGGCTACCTTTGATTTTGTTTATGTGTCTTAAATTAAGGATTAGAAAAATAACTTTTCTTACTTAAATCAGCTATAAAAATATAATATTCCAGTTTCCATCAATATTATTTGTGGTATTATTACTTTCCAATGAATCTTATTTCTCACTATGGTTTTCCTTAGACACATTAGGTCCTTTATATCCTCTATTAATTAGTTAGAAGAAGTGATATCTATGAAATTAATAGTGTGTATATTACAATAATTGTCAGGAGACATTTATCTGCTGTGTGTTAGGACATGCTTTGTAATTATACATGCTCTTTCAAATTTATAATTAACATATTTTTTTCTTAACAATCTTGGTTTTGAAAACCATCTGAATTTTAACTTACTAATAGTCTTTATTTAATATTCTACAAAATAAAATTTTCAATTAGTACGCATTGTGCGCTATTTTTAGAATTTGTCTATTAAAGCCAGACGATGTCTAGCGATGGTCTAAGAAGCTTTAAGTGGTAGAGCCACAAAATAGAAAAAGTTGAAAAAAGGTAAGATAATTAAATCTGGTGTGATTGATATTCATTATTTAGGTGTTTCTCAATTTCGATTTCTAATATTTACAGTGCATTAAGACCTTTACACTTATTGTTCCAGTGGAAAAGAAAATATTTGTGGCCACTTACTTATAAGTGACTTATGACTTGCTTCCTAAATTAAAATTTTTGTTATATCTTATTTATAATCTAAACAAAAAGAACCCCTCTACATTTTATTTCATATTCATAAATCATCACCAGGATTACTTAAATACAAGTTAGGATTCTTGTAAATTCTATTTAATTAACATGTAAAAATTATCCTAATCTTAGCAAGTTACAGTGAGTGATAATTTAGTAGTTATAAAAAATTACAATTTATTCATTTCAATGGTAAATGAGTAATTGACCCTTAAAAAATTATGGTCGTTATTAAAATAAAGGCTTAATAGTAACTAATATAATATGCTAATATAAAAATTATATCAAATGTTTCAGATTGGTAATTTGGAACTAGTAAATCAAACATTTGGTGAAGCTTTAAAGGAACCTGGATTAACTTTTGCTTTTACAAAATTTGATGGGGTTTTAGGCTTAGCTTTCCCAGCAATAACCAATACTGGTGACCCTCCTTTAAAAAGTATAATAGACAGAAAGCTGCTTGATATGAATATCATCTCCTTCTATCTAAACAAGTAAATGCATATAATTTATAATTAGCACATTTTTTTTCATGAACTTCGTAAATTTTGTCTGCTCTTTAACTTAGTTAAGTGAACTAAAATCAGACCTGTCTTCAAAACTGTCAGCCTAATTTTTATGTATACCTTCTATTATTTTATGTCATTTTACTTAAAACTTAGCTATATTGTTTTCCCAAAAATTGTAAAAAAGCTTTGAATGAAGGTTTGGTTTGGCAAAAAATTATGTTAGTTTAATTTTATTTTTTAGTAAGTTTAATCCTAACTAATTCCACATTGAAACTTTATTAATTAATTATGCAATAATGGAAATATTTTTAAATCTGAAACATAGGAGGAAATAAATATTTCCAAAATTGAGTAGCATATTTCTAGGTGGAGAATTATTTTGCAGGCTATTGATACCCATCAACTGAGAAAAATAATTATGGGCAAAAGATATGTATAGAAATTTATTCCAATTATCTGTGCAAACAGTTTATTAATTTATTCATACTTGGAGAGATTTATTTGGTTTCTAGTAAGTGAGTCCACAAAATTTTGATTGATTAATTATGATGACTAACTTTTCTATGCTGTTGTTTTTTTAGAGCCTTTTATGAGGGTATCAACCATTGTAAAGTATCAATAAGATTTTTCTTGACCATAAATCTTAGATTTAGCTTAATGATGCATAACAAGCTAAACCCCAGAAAAATGAACTTATTTTTTTTTGCATTAATTAGCTAAAGTAGAATTAAGAATTGAAGTTTATCTGAGACCATGAAATTGAATATAACTCTCTTGTACTCAACTGTTTTACTTAGCTTTCTTACTTAAAATTAATACTACTCTTCCCACCACATCATTCTTACAGCTTATTGGCAATGACTCCTGCTGTCTCCTAGGATTTAAGTAATATTACTTTTTTTGTGTTAAAGGCAAGCAAGTTCTAAGGATGGTGGTGAAATAATATTCGGTGGATGGGATGAGAACAAATTTGATAATGAAACTATAAATTATATTCCATTATCAGATAATACCATGTGGATTTTTGATATGGAGTAGTAAGTTATTTATTCAAATTTATTTATTAAAAAATAAGAAAATTTGTTTTGGAATTTATTTATTCTTGTTATTACTATTTAGTTTAAATAGTTAAATAGTTTAAATGGCTTTAAAGTAGTGAAAAGCCATTTTTTTAAATGCATGTCTGCTCTGTAAAAATTTAGAAATTTTGTGAATTCCTCACATATGATTTTGTTAATGTCACCAGATATTTTATGGATCCTTTTCTAGGTTTTGCAGAGTGGCTTTTTTTGTTCAAGGGTTACTGTATTAAATAAGATTTTTTGAACAAGAGTATTTGCAGAAAGTGTTTTTTCCTTGGGAATACAGAGTAGAAACTTTTCAGCCAGGGGGTTTCTAGTAACTGTGCTTTTCTGGCTTAAAGGAATTTCAGGCAGGGTTTTGCAGAGCGTTGGTAGGATGGGGGAAGCATACAGTGTCACAATAGGAAAAAAGAGGAAAAAAAAAAAAAAAAAATCACAGTTGTGGCTAAACTGTAGCTACAATGATAGAATAGAAACTTTCTTGATTATGAGGGAAAAGTAATTTTTCTGTTCACTGATTGCCAAATGCATTTGGCCTCAATTTTTCTAATCGAGTTGAATAAGACATGGTCCTTAAAAAGTTGGTAATAAATGGAATTGAAGATTTGCAAACAAACTCCTTGAGCCATGCTTTAAAAGACTGTTCACACTGAAGTTAATTCCAGAGGAAAGAGTAGATCTAAAAGTTGTGACTCCCAACCTAGCACTCTGGGTTCGAATTCCACCATTGGTAGGCTTTTCTTGAGACAGTTTTTTTTTTTTTTTTTTAGTGAACACTGTTCATATAGTTTTCCTGGAATTACTCCAAACCTTATACAACTGAGAGGCAAAAACTCAATGATAGGCTTTAACAAAATCATTCCTAATCACTTTGTCTCTCACCTGTTTTAAAATGAAACCAAATTCGAGGTTTAACTTAGTTAGGTTTACTGACTTTCATATGTCTTCCTAAGTTATTTTTTCAGCAATTATAATACCGAGAAATAGAATTGCACTTGTTTTTCATTGAATCCACTGTATTATTCAGCAGGATTCCAATAATTCTAAATTACATATATTCAGTTTTTTCAATATTTAATGTGTTAGGACATGCTTTGTAATTATACATGCTCTAATCTAATGTGTATATTATTATTATATATATATTTTTTTTACCTGCAACCTACTTCAAATGGTCATACAGAGAGGGGGTATCTAAAGGTAGCCACCCTACTCTACCTGGGTAGGTAGCCAACCTATGGGATTGGGGCCAGCTATTATAAAGTAAATATAAGATTTTAATTTGCCCTTACTTAACTATGTTCATAGAAATGTAAAATGCTACAGTAATCATGGATACATCCATATCTATTTAAAATAAAATAAAAAAACCTAATAAGGGTTAAAAACTTTAGAAGAAATTATACAGGGAGAGTGTAGACGTTTGGGTATTATGCTGTAAACTCTTATTCTATTGGTAACAAAAATTCTGATTGAATCATGAAAATTTAGCCATGCTACTAACAAAAAGAAATTGTATGGTTTTCACTGAATTGTACATCAGTGGCTTTATGGACAGTGAAATGTTTTGACTGTGATATGCTTTAGTTTTAATGCTTCATTTTTATTTTATATCTTCTATAATTTTAATTTTTAATCATTTTTTCTTAAATGTTTTAAATGTATTATCGACTTAGATGTATTATATCATTGTAACAATGTTTCATATTTTGGATTGCTGGAATTATAAAAATGTACTAAAGAATTAGGGATTATTGAATTTCAAGCAATTTTCTCAAACTCATTTTAGCATTGAGAAAGAACAGTTAATATTGATCAACTCTTTATGGGCCTGCATGCATAAGACATTATTTCTTATCTCTAAAAGACTTAGAAGCTCATAGCGTAGACTTTAATTAATGAACATTAAGCATACAATTTAGGCATGCTAGCACAATTCTAAAGCACAACACACAATAATTGATTTGATAATATTTTAGGAAGAGTGACAAATTATTAACAACAAATAATGAGGGAAAATATAGAAATAATCAAAAAGTCTCTATCTAATAATATAACAAATTAAATATTGAATAAGGAAAATTTATTTAAACTTAGGAAGAACTGGTACTCTAAACTGGCAAATGAACTTACTAAAACACTATCTAGTTTCGAAGACAGCACTTTGGACTTTATATATGCAGAGGAATCCCTGAGAATTGCTGGTAGTTTAGATGGCAGACTCTGGTTAAGGGTTTATCATATAAACCTAACTTCTTTATTTTCTTTCATTTCTATCTTTACTCTGAAGTAGTTTGCTAGACAGTATGTAAAAGCTTTCTTGAAGTAGTCAGTAAGTTGTTCTTAACTTGAAAAAGTATTCAATTATGGAATATATGACAAAATATTTTAAAATCATTTTTAAATTGCTCTTAATTTCTTTTTCTAGTGTTTCAGCAGGTGATGGTGAAGAATTATGCCCAGAGTGTCAAGCTATGGCAGACACAGGCACTTCATTTATCATAGGACATGAAGAAATAGTAGACAAACTGTACAAAAAAATTGGTGCAGAAAAAAGTGGAGATGAAGCAACAGTAAGCTTAAATGATTCACACTACAATAAAAATACATCAATATTCTCTTCCTTGAAAACATAGTCAATGATTATAATGATAAGGTGGCTTTTGGTCACAAAGGAAAATATTACCAAATTATGCAGGAATTTTGGAATAAATCTGTAAACCAATTATTAAATTTATACATGGTTTACTGACATTTTTTAAAGGCCAATTGCCTACAGCATATACTCATGAATTTCATTTTGTGTTTTCCTTGAGGAAAGGAATAAATTTCCCAGAAACATCGGCATAAATTTATGTTTTTCATTTCTTTTTTGACTGAGAACCACAATACTATTATAATTAATATAACAGCCAGTGGATTTCTATAATTGAAATTGTATGGTCAAAATGTTTGAATGAGCAAGAAAGAGAGGTTTGATTTGACTTTTTTTATTAACTTGTAGTTTGGAATATGAAGTCCTCTCTCACACTGTATGTAAGGAAAATTCGTTGTAAAAACATTTAGCCTCTGTGTACTAAAAGAAAAAGACAATCTACTATTTTTTTAAATGGACATACAGGAGCTACATAAATAAAGTTGATTCCTCCATCATCCAAGATATTTAATAACTTAAGTTATACATTTCTTTGATTTGTCAATTTCCATTGAAACGTATATTCAAATTGCATATAACCCGACTATTTTTTTATAATGAAGTATATCTTAAAATATTTATTCACACGTGTCAAATTGCACATTGAAAACACATATGAGCACACACCCACACCTATACCCAAGTTTTGAAGTGATGTGTGCCTATTTAATTTCAAAAAATATAAAATCCTGACTTATAGAGTGAAAATTATTTTAATATTAGATGATATGGATAAATCCACACTTCTAATGAGTCAGTTTTGCTAAGTAACATTGATGATGTTTTTATTATTATTTAACTTAAGTTTGCTGAGTTTCATTCCGCTACACAAAATATTACATCTATGGTATCAAAGAAACTATTTTTTTAAAGATAAACCCTCTGTCTTATTTGTCTGATTTTTCATTTAACTAACTCTACTTTTTATTTAATATTCAAAAAAGTTAAAATCTACTCTAAAATACAGAAATGTTTTACTTAAAACTACTTCTCTTATCTGTCTTTTATATTTGAATGCATTTACATCCTGAAAAACTAAAAACTGCGTACTAGATCCTCTACACACACAAACACACCCGTGTATGCACAGTGTGGGTGTTGAAATCTTATAAATTAGTTATATTCTTATTATTGACCTTATCGTAGTTTAGTGCTCTTGATTCAACCCTTACAGATCAAAAGTGGCAAGAACCTAGTTGCTATACAATATGGTTTTGGATAAGGTACCTCTTACAATTATGGATACTTGTCCACTGCCAAACTATATTTCTCCTTAGCATTTCTTTCAAATGAGAAATTAATTATTATATAAGTACTATATAAATCTAGGTTAATCAGAATAATGGACTCTGGTAAAACAGATATGCTGCTAAAATCCAAGCCCAACATTCTAAGCATGTGTAGTATGGATTCATACTTTGAGCTTTAAACCCAAGGCCAATACAAGTTTATTTTTTTTCTTTAATTCTTTCTTGAAAAATGTGATACAAGTATAGCTTCTCTTCTTCTCATTTACTCTCCAAGTAAATCCATGATCCAATGATTTAAATATGGTTCATGAAGAACATGTTATAGTGATAGCTAATTCAACATGCGTTTAGGGTTTGGTCTCTCTGCCTCATATTCGACAGGAGTTCAACATCCATCACAATTCAGTGCATACAAGGGGCTCCTTGGGAAAATAATTCATATTTAACTTAAAAGCTTTATCCATTTCGCCCCCCCCCCCTCCCAAGAACTGGGTGTTTCCAAAGTAATAATGTACAACACTCTATGCAATCTACACTTCTCTTTTTTGCAAGAGAGATTTCTTGAAGATCATTGTATATTATACCATACTTGAAGTAATGTACTATTATTATCTAACACCAAATGACTGGCTCATTACTGGTTTAGTCTTCTAACTCAAAGATGTCATGGAAGTGGCGAACACTCGCCCAGATTTAGCCAATGTTGAGAGGATGACTCCCACTTGTGTCACAGAATACCATGGTCTCTGGATCTTCTTGGTGCATAAATCATTGCTGTAAAAGCATTAACAGGGACAAAGCATTGCTTTAACACTGTGTTTTATGATTCCTCAAGGAATAAAGGATGTAGCTTCAAGTTTGATAGTTATACGTCAATAATAAAGAATTGAACTGGTTTATAAGATTTCTGCACCCACATTGTGTTTACACATGTGCATGCGCATGTGTATGTGTGTAAAGGATCTGTTACTCAATTTTTAGTTTTACAGAGTGCAATTTGGCAAACATTCAAATATAAAAAGATAGACGGGAAGTTGTTTTAAGTAAAATATTTCTTACACTGATTGACAGATTACCAAGCAAAATCTAATTATAGCACAATTTATTCCCTTAAATTTCAGAAACTAAAAACCTCCAGTAAGGTTCATGATGTTAATTACAACACAAAGTTTGCACATATGAACTGCCACATAAGTGAATACCTCAGCATAGTAGTTGATGAATATTTGTATTTAAACTTCCAATTTAATTAATTACTACCCAAAGTTCAGCATTTTGGGTCTAATCCCCATGACTTGATACATTTTATCTTTCTTATCTTAGGTTTGGAAGACCTAATCCCACTTGCTACTTTGTCTATGGCTGCATTTAGTTGGGATTTCCAGGTAGGTTGTCTCATGTCAAGGAACACGTATCAGTTCCACTCAAAGTTCTTATTCATTCAGCTTAGAAAGTCTAATTCCTTAATTTGAAGTCAAATCCTTTCTCTCTCCTGGACGGGAAATAAGGTATACATGTGTGTGTGTGCGTATATATAACTTTATCTCTTGCGATAATCACTACTCTATAATGTGGTACCCTAAAGCCCTTGAATAGGCAGCTAGGAAATTTTAATATTTTGTTTCACTTTAATTTTTTTTTTTAATTTTAAACATAATTAAAATTCGAAAGTTATTATTTCTGCTTCATTTTATATTTCTCTCTGTAACTTCCATATGTCATAGAGCAACATAATTTAGAAGTACTAAAAATTTACCTTAACAAAGACAACTAGCAGAGTATTTTGTTTTTACCTATTCTTCCTGAAAGAAATGGATTTCATAATAGAAAACATTCTTCTTGTAATTAAAAATTTCTCCTTTATGTTTTAATGAAAGTAATATTTTCCTTTGTATCATTTAGTTATTTAAACACATAGATATATTTCAAGTTATTTATTAATATTTTATTGTGTCTGATTTCAGGTGGATTGCAAAAAAATTAATGAGCTCCCATCAGTAATATTTTCAATTAAAGGAAATAAATATATTCTAGAAGGAAAAGATTACACATATAAGGTATAAATATATTATTTTCTTGCTGCATCTAGTTGTATCCACTATTGTGTTTTTTTATTCAGTTCTGTTACTAATAACTTATTATTAAGTTGAAACATATTTGTGAAACCTATGGCTGATATAAATAGCAGCCAGCTATCTTTGTCTTTACCAATGTATTTTATTTATTTATTATTCTTTCTTCACTGACCTCTTTACATTTATGGTCCAAATTTGTTGTACCTATAGGTTCTATACATGTAGTTCCTTTGTTCCAGAGTTAAACAGCATAATTATAAATTAAATTCAAAGTTGGTCCATTGAACTTAAGTTGAACCTCATCTTTTGATGGCTTTTTAATTGGGGTATTTTAGACTCTCAAATGCAAAGGTTATTATCGCCTTCTATAAGTTGGAGGTAACAGGTGTAGCCATTCAGTAAAGTGAATTCTATCTCGGCATTCCAATCGTGGATGAAGCCCACACCATGACGTCTCTGACCCTCTTCTGTAACAATATGAACATTAATGGCAGGAATACAGGTTCACCTCTGTATTAAGGCAACCGTTAAGCAATTATCATTTAAATATGTTCAGCTCAATGTTAAGAACATCATTCAGGATTGGACTATAGCGCGTGTTTATAATGCCAGCGAAATAAGATCCACAATCATGTAAAATCTTCTGTAGGATATTTTAAAGTGCCTGATGAATGTTTAGCTCAGATTCACATAACTGGTCCCCTTCCCTTTAAGGAAACGTTTATGCCTAAACATATTAGGTCTATCAGTTGGACGGAAGCTATAGTACTGAAACCTTCACTGCTGAAACAGTTGGTAAGGCAGTTTATATTCTCTGGATTGCTCAATTTGGTGTTCTCAGATTCTTGACAAGTAATCAAGGTCGTGAGTTTGACTCGGGATTGTTTAAATGCTTCAATGCAGCATCAAACTCTACTGCTTATCCCCACCAATGCATTGGAAGATTGAGCGACTCCACCGTACATTGAAAACAGCATTGAAGGCACATAATTCCCAGAGTTAAACATAAACTTGCTAACTGTGCTATTAAGCCTACGATCAGCAATTCCCCTTGATTCTAATTCATTCCAATCTCAAATGTTCTATAGAAAAACTATAGCTTTATATGGAGAATTTTTTGCAAATGGATCATAGACATTTTCAGATACACAAATTGGCTAGAAAAACTTCAAAAGGAAATGGGTCAGCTAAAGCCAAGACTTGTAAATAACAAGCCTTTTAGGAGCGTTTTTATTTACAAGGACTTAAAGCAAATGCTCTCATGTTATTATGTGCACTGATTGGAATTAAGAAACCCCTAGAACCAGAGAATCGAAAGACCTTTCCGTGTCACCATAAGTCTAGAAAATATTTTTGATTAAAACCAATAGTAAGGACATTGTAGTTTTCATTGTCCGTCTAAAACCAGCATATTTTCTTGCCGATATCATATCAGGACACTTCATCTAAACTTTTAGCCCAGACTCGAGTTGCCTGGACGATGCAGTCTACTGACCAGAAAGAACTAAAGAAGCGAGCGAAAGCTGTACTGGCCTCTACTAGGTTAGGTAGAACTGTGCGATTTCCTGCTAAATATTTAAAAAAAATAATTATTTGAGTGGACTTATAGTATATGTATATATTTTTTTATCATTTATATGTGTCTTTTTTTATTATTATTTTGTCTGTTGGATTTTAAGATATATTTTTGTGTCAAGTAATTTAATGTTGTAGTTCACCATAATGTAATTCACAATTCATAAATTCTTATTTTCCAAGAAACTACTGAAATCTACAGATGTATTTGTGTTTGGGCTGTAAATAGCTCAGCAGGACAGGAGGTCGCTGATAAATTATTATTATGAATTTTATTAGTGTTCTTAAAAGTTCTAAACAAGTTGATGGTTCAAGATGAAGATTTAAGGGCCCAGACCTAATTACATTAAAATTAGTTATAAAAGAAAATACCTCGCAAGTTTTTTCTGCTTTAAATCTTGATTGTTCGATTGCAAGTTCAAATTATTTCTTATTTTTCAGACTAAAAAATATATCTTTTGGGACAAATGTGTTGTGGGAATAATTGGTATGCCCATGTTTCCATTTCAACCATGGATACTTGGTGATATTTTTCTTCATAAATATTACACAATATTTGATTTAGACAACAAGCAACTAGCATTTGCTAATAGAACAATATGAAATATTTGGATGAAGTTTCTTTGGCAAGAAGTCAACTCAACATATTGATACTGTTTTCATGAAAGTATAATTTTGTTTTACTGAATAAAATGTTTAAAATACAGAAAGTCAGATTCTTTCAGTTGCATTTACTCTCTTCCTTTAATTCCTCATAAGGAGAAAATATAACTTATGCAGATCCACTAAACACTTTTGGAATGAGATCATAAGATTAGCATAACGATGAAAGATTTATATCTAGAAAAAATACAGAATCTAATTTTCTAAACAATTTTCTAATGTTTAGAAAATCTTCTTTTTTTTTCTAGGGATGATTAATCTTTAAACTTAACAGGATAGATTAATATTAAACTTAAAGGATATATTAATCTCGCATTTATAGGATAGAAAATCCTTTTAAATCCTTAATATGATGACACCTTATTTAGGTCGTGTTTAAAAATTCATAAATATGCTGCTGTTATAGTGCCCTTCTTGAGCTAAAAAAAAAAAAAAAAAAACGAAAAAAGAGAAAGAGGGGGAGGGAGAATTACATACGTCATAGATCAAATTTATAAATAATTTTTAAAAAAGTGTTCAATGGTGCACATTTGGTTGGTATATATGTTGAGGGTTTATTATTTTCTACTTAACTGGAAGAGAAATTCACGTAGCTGCAATAATTTTGTTTAATTTTTAAAAATTAATAAATGAATGATAACATGAAATAATTGATATAAAAAAATACAATAGTAAGGTTACATTACGGCTAGCTTACTACGTATAAGGAACTTTCAAGACTATGCTCAGATTCGAAGAGGGTCTGTATAGAGTGTAGCTGGTACTAAATGCCTTACTCTTAGAATCCTTGGCGGTCATTATATTTAGTAATGAAACTTAACATATATGTTTATTAATAAAGGAAATATATTTAAACAGAGAAATTGAACAGTTTCGAAAGGGGGTCGGCCTGAGCTGGAAATTTTAATTTTACATTTTATAAGACGAAATTATTTATTTTTAAAACAAAATATCGCTCATCGCTTTTGAATTTAAAAGAGAAGTAGTTTGCTATTGAGCGAAATCGGAGGAATAGAAACAGGGCGAAGAAAATTTAGAAATAAAACCTATTATGTCACTTGAGAGGACAAAAAGTCCGCTGCAGAAGTAATATTTAGTTTAGTGCAATAAAATTAAATTTATTCAATGATGCTAATATATTCGATATCTTAAATGATATCTCTGGTTACATTAATTAATAAATTTACATCAAATTTCATATCAGTATATGAAACTTATCTATTTCATGACGTCAATATGACAACCCGGCTTTCTTACTAATTTTTTTTTTGGGGGGGGGGGGATCTACAGTAAAATCGTTTCAGCAAAAATTGGTGTACTATTAAAACTCGAGGATTAAGTACGTCTTCCCAAATTTTATAATCTTTTATAGTAAAAAAAAAATTAATTAATGTACATTGCTTGTTCAAATAAATATAATTTCTCCCTTAAGTCTAAATACACCAGTCAGTGTGAGAAGTTAATTTCGCGAGAATGCAGCCTAAACATGGCTTTTGAGTTAACCAGTAAAGTAGAATAAATACAGTTTTTAATCTAACTTTTTTTTTTTATCACCTAAAAGAAAATAATATAACATAAAACACTGTACTTAAAAAATACTTTCTCTTAACTTATCAGAAATTACTATACGAAAGAAAAATAATGATGATATCGTGTAGAATGTCATGAAAACAAAAAATAAACTTACAACAATAAAATACTTTAAAATTTATTAACTTAAAATATACTAGGAGATAAAAATATTCTGTAAACAAACATCACCGATATCTTGATTAGAGAATAACTGATAGCAGGTGATTGAGATACCTTTGAGTTATATTATCAAATTTTACTTTTTTCACCTCCTCCTTTCTTATTTTAGTTTTTCCTTGCAGTTAGATGACAATATAACTTTCATTTTAATCAAGATTATTGTTTTAATAATAGAGTTATAGTTTCTGCCAATTTCATTTTAAAATGGGAAGTGCTTCCTCCAAAGTTATTCCTAGCAAAAGACTGGACGGCAAAATTGCAGTTGTCACTGGAGCAAATACTGGCATCGGAAAAATTACTGCTAAAGAACTTTATATATTAGGTATTTTAAAAGATTTTGCGGATGAAATTTAGTCCTTATGCATATTTGGGAATAAATTAAAATTATGGTTCTCCAATTTACACCTAGTAAGAATTGAACATGGCATTTCTTCTAGTTCTACTTGCATTTTTACTGGTTTAACTATTGCTAAATAAGACAAAGCCCTGAACCTGTTGAATATTGCATAGAGCACTGTGATAATAGTAATGTTTTTAAATCTATTCTGGAAAAATTATTGGACTGGATTGGTTGAAATTATTTCCCTCACGGCATTTATGAAGAAAACTTTTTTTTTTATAAATAAAAGTTACAAACGCTTATGAAGAGTTAGAGGACAACAGTTTGGCGAAAATGCCCTTGGTGGTTCTCTTATGTTAAATAAGAATGAAATGAGAAATTGGAAATATCCAAGAGCAGAATTTGCATATAACATGGCTGAAGATGAGCCACAGCCATCTTTCTATTTTTAGGAGATTTTTGCCATAATAAACCTATAAGATGTCCTACAAAGTATATATGGTAGGTTTTTGTTGAGAATCACACATGAGGTTGCTTTAAGACATTTTTAGGTAAGGTGATGTGCAAGACAAGGCTATTTCATGCTGCTATTGCCTAAGTTCCTACTGGATGAGGTACTAAAATATTAAGTATGGTTCTCAGATAGTTTTGATAGGGTTTAGGTTACGCCAATGATGACAGTCTGCTGGCTTTACATAATATGTGCTTAGCTAGGAGCCATACTCCTGCGATTTACAGCAACCTGGAGCACTAGCTCAACTGCATTCCGTATTAAGAAGTATCTAGGAAGCAATGCATCACTAGACGAGAAATTTGAGCCCAATATTGGAATCCAGGTGATATTGGACACACTCTAGGGTAGGTTAGGGGAATTAAAGCACCCGAAGTGCTGAAATAGAACCCTTCAATGGAAGCTGGGATGTGAAAGATATAGGATTTGGAGTAGAAGCTATTAAAAAAAATTTCTGACTTTTTACTGGAATGAGCTTATGACCGAGACTGATGGTAACACCTGATTTTGGCCCAATATTCCCTTAAAGTATGTTTTAATTATAATTTATTAATAATACCTTAATAAATTACTTTTAGAAATGAAACAAAGCCTCCTTAAGCTGGTATGCCTCAACATACAATTTTATAATTAAGTTTACATTAAAATAATTGGGTGGGATGCAAAATTGATTGAAGATGTGAAATTGATTAAATGTATTACTCAGCCATTCCTGGAATTCTACCAGAGCATTGTAGAATGGAAACCAGAGCATGGAAGATTAAAAAAAAATGTCTGCAAAATTTGTATTTAATGTTCTTTATTAATAACTACATTGTTTCAGATGCTTTAAAATACAGTTAACATTATATTATTTTTACAAATAATTTATGTAGTATAAATTATATATAAAACACATTTCACTTTCAGTCATTTAAATGTCATAGTGATTTCAAGATACATTTATATGGCTGACAAGTACGTTATATGATTTTTGACCGTTCCCCACAGTACATGTATATTTGTATTGGGGTGTCCATATTGTAGCGGCTAGTATACATGTCTTTTATTCTAGAGGCCCCCTCAGTTCCTTCAATCAACTTTCTGAATTATTAGAAACAAAGTTTCCTAAAAGGGTTTGCTACAAGTCTGAAGAAGGACTGGTTAAAAAAAGGATGGTCCCCCCCCTGGATTGATAAGATCAGTCAAGGGAACAACTTAACTAAAGGTTCCTAAACCCATGTATAAAGAAGAATCACAAGTTATCCAAGATTATAGGGGGTTAGACTGATCATCCTGCTCCTGCAAAAACAATCCAATCATGTAACCGAATGTGTATAAAATTATGAGGCAGGTATAGTTTTCTAAGGTCGTCAAGGGCACATAAATACCACATGAGGCAGCTAAAGATCCCTCTGGTCTATTAAGCCAATTGGAAAATATATATAAAACACACTTACACTCACAAAAATTTGGAGGCCAATAAGGTTATTGGACTACCCTTAGTTAATTGTTTCACTATAATTTTGTGACAAAATAAAAATCTGCTTTTACTGTTTTTTAACATCTTGTTAGGTTTTGGTAAAAGTAAACACTTAAATACTTCTATTTCAGGTATATATAAAAGAAATTTAGTATACTATTATAATAAATTTTTTTAAATTGTCTTATTAATACTAATCATTTTTTGAGAGAGTTTTTTTTTAAGTAATAAATTACTAAATTAGTAATTTTTGTAGCTAAGCTAATTCCTAATGCTATCAGGGTTTATCTGCATAATGATAATGATCAGACTAAACATTGATCTCAAGAATTCTAATAAGTATTACATTAGATCCACAAAGATAACTCATTATAAAATTTGAAACTAAGAAGAATATTGTATGCTCAATAAATCTTGAATGAAAGAGAATTGATTAATTAATTTTGAATAAAGCATTAAATGCTGGCCTCAAAAACCCAATGTCCATCTTCCAACACTCTATCAAGTTTTTTAGTAAATTAAATTTTTAATAGTTATCACTAACAATTCTGAAAATTAATTATGATAGTAATTAACCTGATTATGACAAAAATAATACCAGGCCTAGAAAGCTAACTTTTTTTTGCTTTGTTTAAAATCATATCTTTATTTTATAACTCTTTATGTTAAGGGTATCAGTCATAATAAATGTATTTCAAATTAAGTTAAGCATTAAGAAGTGCCCTCAAGCCTTTTCTTTATTTATAAATATTTCTATTCTCTAATTTACAATGGTTTTATGTATCCTCTTTAATATGTACATGAAGGATTGTTTAGTTGAAAATTAATAAATCATTAACTAACATTTTTGTACATGCAACGATGGGAAGTATATATAAACTGTAAGGGAGCAATCAAGTCTCAGCCCTTTATATATTGATTCTGCATCAGTTTATATATTTTGGCTCATTGTGTCTTATCCTCATTAGTGGGATGTACGTTTATTGAACTAATTATCAAATGTCAATTTTGATAATAGTCAAATTTAAGCATTGTTGATCTATTGTTCTCTAACTGTTCTATTCAATTCGTCAAACTCTGGTTTCATAATTCTTAAAATGTTAAATAACACTGAATTGATGAGAACAAATAAATATCTATTTAAATTTATATTAAGAAAAATTTTAAGAATGAATTTCACGTGGTGGACGGGCCTCCTTATTTTCAAAATATAGAAAGTGAATTCGATATTTAGATTTTTCATTGCAAATCACTGAAAAAATACATTTTTTTTTTGGAATTGGATGAGGGGGTTAGAGGAAGACCAAAGCTTACGAGTGTAATATTTTCATTGAGTTATATTGAAAAAGATCATAGAACATAATAAGCTTAAAATTTAATTTTTTAATGCTCAAACATTTTTATGGAAAAACTTATTTATTATTAAAGAGATTTTCAAATGTAACTAAAATGGCTGAATGCTCCCTCTACTCTTACTTTCTGGTCAGTCTGTAGCAAAGGTTACTGATCCTACCTTTTACTCTCATTGTCCAGTTTGTAAATTTATATCTATTTTTAAATAATGTTTTCTTATATTACACCTGTGTGAAGGACATTTTAGTGTTATATTCAAGTTTAGAGGTGACCATTCTCATTTAGATATTTAAAACTAATCTATGTTCAATTATTCATTTTTTATTAAGAAGCAGGCTTACAATTATTATTTTCTAAAATTAATTAAGGTTGGGGTAGACACCCTTTAACTCCCAATACCTATTATTTTATTAAACATTTCATACTTGTCCATCCTCTTGTTCTACTGTTTCATAGTATGGCTCAGCCAGTTAAAATTTAAATGTATGTTTCTGGTCTAATATCTTGTGAAAATATATGAATAAATA
>KZ809070.1:136277-147629 GCA_000696205.2 Oncopeltus fasciatus | reverse complement strand
ACACCAGTGATTGTAGATAAGTTGTTCCTTTATTCAATGGTCAGAAAAAACAGTATACTCCCACAAAAATAAATTGGACAGATGATTAAAAAAAATAATTGCATGAAGCTCTATTTTTTTTTCTATTTTAATAATAGGATAGATTAAAATCCAAGATTGTCACACCTTCTAGCCAGAATTACCAAGCAGAGATTATTTCATAAAGGTTTAAACAGAATATTCACGTAGGCTTCGACGGTCGTCAGAAGTAGTTACCGTTTCTTCTTCCGGGTTGGACCGTGTCTAATAGGTCAAAAAGAGAGTTTGTTGACTGTAGATATTATTCTAAGATGATTTTAGTTGGGGTTCGGTCGTACAGTAAAGAATTTTCTCTTTTCAGCCCTGAAGAAGCCATCACATGATGTGCGAAAGCTCGGCAAATAACACTAATTTGACACGGTCCAACCCGGAAGAAGAAACGGTTTAAACAGAAGTTATACAATTTGTGGAAATCAAACATATATATTCTTTAACGTGCTTAATATTTACCTCTTTAGCCACAGAATATGCAATACCAGAATAAGAATATTGCTCAACTAATACGGTGGTCCCTTTTTTAAAAGCTCTTCCATTTTTTTTCTGTGGAAAAATAAAATAAAATTACTAAATGCTAAGAAACAGTTGTTAAATGTATGCTAAGACTCCCTTAATAAAAGGCAGAGAATTAATCATTCAAATTATATAGATTTTATTTCTGATGTCTTGGACTTACAGAGCAATTTTCTTGAACATTGAATGTGTTATTCTTAAAAAGCTTATCCCCCAATCATCCCTATCTAAAACTTTAACAAATAATATAAGTAAATAAATGCCTTACCTGGGATCCCCATATTACGACAAAGAAATAGGCAACCAACAGAAGCCACAAATAAATATAAATATAATAATAAATAAATAAAAACATATATAATATAAAAATGTACAAACATAAAGACTCACCAATAAATGTTGAAAATTATCTTGCTAAAAGGAATGACTAATATATACTATACTTAAATCCACTAGATTACAGTACAGAAGTCTGGGGCAGTGCTAAACCTTCCCACATCCAATGAATCCAATCCAAGATCTTATACAAAATGGCCAAACTTGCCCCCCCCCCCAAATATGTATATAACCTGACAATAAATACAGACCTTGACATCTCTTTTATTGCTAAATGACATATGAAATATATCAGTACCCTCTCATTCTCTTTCTTTTTTCTTGCTTGAAATGAGGCACAAGTTAAGGGTGTAACATCATCTTTTAAAAGAAGGTTACAGAGTTCTGGTATTATTCTGATTTACACATGCGAAGTGTGTAATAGGTGAACAAATTCAATATTGAGCACATTTCTAATATATAAAGATCAGAATTATGGAAAAGATCAAATATAACACTAAAATAGCCAGTCTAACAGATGCATAAAAAAGAAGCAAATAGTTAAGTCTCACATTTATAATAAACAAATAACTAATTCATAAGCAATGCAGATTTATATTTTTAAAAATATCAAAATTTCCTTTTTGTTTTAAAGTTTTTCTTTACAAAAAAACAACCAAATTTTCAATGAGATACAACATTACAAATATTAAGTAATCGAGATGAAAATTTAACAAATATAACTTGGAGAAAACAGTAAAAAAAAATTGCAGCTGCCTTGATGTCATGGTGATATAGCGAAGGCCCCATGAATAATAAGTTTATATCAAAGAGAATCCTCTCCCCTCCTTATATACATACATCCTGAGGACAGTTAGAGCTGATCACTGTGGGTATGGAAAATGAGAAGAAAAAAGTATTAGGGCTAAGAGAACCTGACTCTTTCTATTATTCTTTATCTGAGAAAAACAAGTATTAGGCAACTGTCCAGTAGTGGAACGATTCGTGAAGATGTGTTTCTACACACAACGAGATTATTGCATATTAGTAATTAGAACAGAGGAGCTTGATGTTCCAGTGATTAGAACTCCTGAGTTTTAATAACCCAGTGGATTTCTGATGGATGTGCACCTTAGGATTCCACCCTAATTGGATACACTTAATTATTAAATGGGAGAAAATCAGGTAGGCAGAATGGTGTGCTGACCACACACTTTCTCTAGCGGACTATGAATAAATATATCACCAACCACATGTTTCCTCTGGACCCCTATGGACTGTAAAAGGATGGGTAATTAGGACATAAAACTAAATAAAAAAACTTACAAGAACTGCCATCGATTTGCAGTAAATAGTAAATGAACTGCCTGCTCTGGAAGCTGTATATCATGCTCCTTGAGATAAATATCAATGATTTTTCCAATACAGCTACTCCTATCTAAAATATATATAATGATATTAATGTTAAATTAATAAGGATATAATTAACTAATAACTATTCTTAGTCTGGATAATACCACTTCTCTCTTACGTGAATGAGTTCTTTAATGACAGAAATCGGGAGACAAAATTTTAAAATCTTAAATATTAAAAACATGTTACATTCTATATCAGTGGTCCTACCTTTTACATTATTTGTTTTTTCCATCTTTTAAATTAAATTTCCACATATTTATAACTATCTTTAATCAAATATGGGGAAATCTTCGATTTTGCAGCTACTGAATGACAGATGTTCTTGTTTTCATAGCATCTTCACTACTTGTACCAGATGATTTTTAAAACTAATACTATTCCTAAAAAACTTTTTCTTTAAAAAATAGCTTCTGCAAACTTAAAATGTATATTCTTTATGTTCACAATTTAAAATCAGACCATTGGTAACAAGTCAGACTACTACTCTCTGAGCATGGCAAGTACTATGCCTTAGATATTTGGGCCCATATTTGATAATTGAAGTGTCATCCACTAAGTGCACTGATAGTTCCTTTGGCATTTTATTATTCATAACTAAGAACAGAGGAGAATATATCTTGAAATATACAGCTTTTATGTCTAAGATAACCTTAGATTATTTTAATAGCCAATCTTTTAATACCATACCTAATAAGTTGTTTTTTTATAACCTTTATTTACATACTACATTCTGTTAAAAATAAATAAAAAATTTTGAAATTTGATTACAATGAATAGTAAAAAAAAAAAAAAAAAATGCCATTAATGAATGTCACATGAGGAGAGAAGGAGACCAGTGACACCACTCTCAAACCTAATAAGTATACTGAGAAAATTTATCCTGTGAGGCTAGATCATAAGCCTTTGTCAAATAAGAAATTTTGCTGATATATTCACTTTCTTTTCTAAAGCCTGTAAAAGACAGCCAGAAGAAATCTAATATCAATTATAAAACTTTCTTCCTTCGACAAAAATTACTTTAAGGAAAATAAATTTGTATTATTAGATGATTTTAGTTGGGGTTCGGTCAAGGTACATAAAAAAAAAAAAAAGTGTATTTTTTTAAAGAGTATCTGCCAACATTTCGGCTTACATTGTAAGCCATCTTCAGGGCTATCGCGAAGACAAGAGAGGACATCCTGTTCCTAAGTTCGCATTTACATTCTCAGTCATGGTGTAGATTCAATTGAACACAGGTCTCTCTATTTGGTATGTACACTATATTCTCAGTCATGGAAATGTGAACTAAGGGACAGGACGTCCTCTCTCGTCTTCATGATAGCCCTGAAGATGGCAGATAATCTTTTTTTTAAATGCACCTTTTTTTTTTTAAATTTGTATTTTTTTTTTTTTGGATCTACCTTGACCGAACCCCAACTAAAATCATCTAATAATAATATCTACGGTCAAATATACTCTTCTTTTAATAAATATGTATTCTTTAACGAATGATGTAATTGACCCATACATTAGATAATAGAACATTAGTCAAGAGATATTAATATCATAGAGGATGTTAAGTATCACAAGAGTAAACAAACCTGAAATAAATGCCAACAGTTTCGGATTATTTAATTCTTTCTTGAGAGCCTACATTACAACAGAATAAGGTAGAATATAAAAGACTAGTCATACAGTTACAAAACAATTAACTAAAATTAAAAACTTAAAGTGGAATGAATAGTCGACCGTCAAGTTTTATGAAGAGAGGATTGTCGGGAATTCTGTCATGGATGTAGAGCAATTAAAAACTAATTTGTAACCAAAATAGTTTTTATTTTAGCAAACGTTTCGGCCTGAATTTCAGGCCTTCATCAGGGCTGAATATAAAATAAAAAAAATACAAAATAATATAGAAACTGGACTATATATCCTAATCAAACAAAGATTAATGAATGAAAATATAAAACTGTGTATACTCGATTATAAAAATTGATATTAAAGATATTGTAAATAAAAAATATTAATAAAATTCGTAAGTGTACATACCAAATAGAGTGATGGGAAGAGAGAGAGACCCATGCTCAACTGAATCTACATCATGACTGATCTCTTTAAAAAAATTTTATTTGACCTTTGTGGAAAGGAACGGAAAACGGACGTAGGAGTGGGGAACGGATGAGACGGTTAAAATGGCTCGAAGTACAGGACATATCGCTGTAGGACAGTGGGAGGGGAAAAATGAAATGGGGTGGTCTTATTCTGATTTTTGTTTTAAGATGTAAAAAATATTACTGTTTGTGGAAGAAATATAGACTTTGTGTGTTTTGTCATTAATTAGGTTATGTTCTAAATGTATGTGAATAGACTCGGCTAAAAGTCGTTTAAATAGGTTAGGTTCAGTCGCAAGAAGTGTGAATTTATCAAAGTCGAAGGTGTGTTGGTCAGTAGTAGTGTTTTGAAAGGGCTGTGGTGGTTTTATTATTTTTAATGTCATTATGAGTGGCACAGGGGATTTTGTAAATTTCGTTACATATTTCAGTATCGGGGATGGGGTCTTTCAGTTTAGGGTATAAGTTTTGTAGTTTGTTGTTGTTGGAGAAGTCTATGCGTCGTATAGGGAAGGTATTAATTAGAGCTTTATTGAGATTTTCTGATAGAGTGGGAATATAGGGTAGGGAACGGAATATTGGAGTGTGGAATTGGAGTGGTGGGGGGAGGGAAATGAGAATTATAAAATTGATTGATGTGTCTGTTTATTGTGTGTCGTGGAAAGACATTGTGGTTAAGTGTCAGTTATGTATTTAATGTTTTTGTCGTGGAATATATTGCCGGAGAGGTTAAGGGTTCTGGAAATGAGGTTTTTTGCAACATTTATTTTTTTATGATAGGGGTGTGAGGAGTTAAAATGTAGGAGGCGTCTAGAGTATGTAAGTTTAGTTTACCAGTCCGTTATTATGGAGCCGTCTTGGTTTCTGGTAAGGAGTAAGTCATAAAATGGGAGTCGATTATTAGATTCAGTTCTATCGTAAATTTTAAGCTGGGGTGGTAAGAGTTAAAGGAATTGGGGATTCCTGGCACTTTGTCTGGGTTGAGTATTAATAAGAGGTCGTCTACGTATTTTCTTATAAAAAAGATGTCTTTCGGGAAAGAAGGGAGGACTGTTCGACTTTCTCGTGGGTTAGGCTCTCGCTAGTGTGTTAGGAGTTTAATAAGATATCTAGCTGCAAGTGGTAGCATTCGTGCCCGGAAAGCAGAAGATCCAGGTTCGAGTCCTGGCCAACAGAGCGGAGATACTCTCAGAACCAGCCCAACTGCCGAAAGAAAGAAGACACTTGAAGACCGACTTCATGAAGAATGGCTACGACCGCAACACTGTAGACAAGGTCCTAAGGAAAAGAAATGGGCAGCGCAACAGTGAAGAGCGGAAAGCCGAAGAATTCCGAGGACAAGTGTCCATCCCCTACGTCAAAGGGACAACAGAGAAGATCGCCAGGATACTCAAAAATCACAAGGTAAGAACAACGTTCAGCACGGACAGGAAAATAACAGACATCCTTCCGAAACCTAAAGATAAGCTTGGACTTCGGACTCCATATTCAATATTCAAGATTCCCTGCTCCTGCGGAACTTCTTACATCGGCGAAACCGGAAGGACGATAGACACACGCCTCAAACGCCACATAGCAGACATCAAACACGGACGCACGGAGAGATCAGCTCTAGCAGAACACTTCGCCAACACCAGCCACCACATCAAATTCGAAGACGCTTCAGTACTGGCCCGGGAAAGCAACTACTATCAACGGACCATCAGAGAAGCCATCGAAATAACGAAGAATCCGAAAAATATCAACAGAGAAGACGGATACAGACTCAGCAAGAACTGGAAACCAGCGCTAATCGAAGAGGATCCAGCCAATCAGTGACCAGCTACCTGACTACTCGGGAGACCAGCCGCCGGAAGGAAGTATCAACCAATAGGAAGGCAGGCTTCGACCAAGGATCGGACCGTGCCGGGTATAAGTACCCCTGGATTTGAAAACAGCTCTCATTCCCTATTTAGCCCTGACGAAGCCATCACATGATGTGCGAAAGCTCGGCAACTATCAACAACTTGACACGGTCCAACCCGGAAGAAGAAACTGTAAATACAATTATAAAATTGCTTGATGAGTCTGTTTATTGTGTGTCGTGGAAAGCCATTATGGATAAGAATGTCTGTTATGTGTTTAATGTTTTTGTTCTGGAGCAGGAGATCCAGGTTCGAGTCCTGGCTGGGACAGATAGATTTTGTATTCTATTCCCTCGCATTAATTGTTTAAAATTTACCTGGAATAATAAGCCACAACTAAGTTAATATTTATAAATGAAAATAAAAATTAAATAACAGCGACTAAAAATTGTAGGGAGGCATATATTGGGCAAACAAAGAACACCATAAAAAAGACCAATCAGTAACCATACACATGACATTAAAAATAATAAAACCACCACAGCCCTTTCAAAACACTCAACTACTGACCAACACACCTTCGACTTTGATAAATTCACACTTCTTGCGACTGAACCAAATCTATTTAAACGACTTTTAGCCGAGAATATTCACATACATTTAGAACATAACCTAATTAATGACAAAACACACAAAGTCTATATTTCTTCCACATACAGTAATATTTTTCACATCTTAAAACAAAAATTATAATAAGACCACGCCATTTCATTTTTTCCCCTTCCACTGTCCTACAGCGATAAGTCCTGTACCTAAAGCCATTTAAACCGTCTCATCCGTTCCCCACTCCTACGTCCGTTTCCCGTTCCTTTCCACAACGGTCAAATAAAATTTTTTTAAAGAGATCAGTCATGATGTATGGTAGATTCAGTTGACCACGGGTCTCTCTATTTGGTATGTACACTTACGAATTTTATTAGTAATTTTTATTTACCATATCTTTAATATGAATTTTTATAATCGAGTATACACAGTTTTCATTCATTAATGAAGTTTGGTTATGATATATAGTCCTTTTTCTATATTATTTTGTATGTTTCTTTTTAATATTCAGCTCTGAAATTGAGGCCGAAATGTTGGCTTAAATTCATAGTATTTATACTATGTGTGTTCATGCTCATTCGCATGTTCAGATAAGTTAGAGTTTCATAGTTAGTTAGCGTTAATCTATTTTGGTTACAAATTAGTTTTTAATTGCTCAACTACCATGACTGAATTCCCGACAATCCTCTCTTCATATAATACTTAAATTTAGACAATATTTAAAATCAGTATTATATAAATGGTGAGAACTAAAAAAAATACATATGTCCAATATTAAAAAAAAAAAAAAAACAATAATAAACTGCAAATAATTAAAATGGACAATTTAAAATCGGCAACTCTACTACTATCCAAAACCTAGGCTAGGCTGGCCCCAATTCCTGGCATTTTTCACATCCCGGCTGTCCTTATCTATTCTCTCAACTTTCATCCCATTCTGGGCAACTCAACACCCTGTAAAATATAGTGTTACCATATTTCACCTATTAATTGTGTATCCTGTTTAAAATTAAAAGTATTTCCATCCCGTCTGACATTTACTGATTTGTAAAACTTTTTACGCTAGTTGTCCATCTCTTCATCAATCAATTGTGTGTACATGCTCAGATAAGTTAGGGTGATTATTTTCCTTCCTGATGTCAAGCAGATGTTGCCTTACTCTTTTCCCCATTGGTTCATCTCACTATATTGGACCCCTCAACAGTCCGTGCATTTTACCTTGTAAACCGCTCAAACAGTATGTTCTTTAGTTATAGAAACTTTCACTTTGGAGTCTAGATTTTTGAGTGGACGAATATCCTTGTAGGCAACTTTGTATCTCTCAATATGGCCCTCTTGGTTCTATCGGATACCCCCTGTATATATACCATATATGGTATATATATTTCACTCTACTTACAAAAGGGAAATCCATTTCCTAAGAAAAGGTTTTCGGCTTATCTAGACCTGACTAGAAGTTTCTATACAGCTATAAAAATGGCTCATGAGCAATCCTCCTGTCAGAGTCAGATTGAGTGTTGTGTTTAGAGCATTGGGCTAGTCACGGTCCTTGCAGTAACTAAAAGTGACAGTAACTAGTGAGTGCAGATCTAGTGTAGACAATTTAGTAAGTTGTTCTTAGGTCTTTTTATATAATAGACACTTGTCATTTATTTGTATATATTTGTTCTTTAGCTGTAAGTAATTTATTTATTTCTTAGTAAAGGCAGTAGATTTAATTGTTATCTGTTATTAGTAAGTATAATTGTTTATTATAATAAATTAGTTTCTATTTATTACTGTATTTAATTATTATCATACCTTCTATTATCCGTCTTCATTGGTTTCTGCAAATCATCTTCTGTTGGCGAACGCTTTCGGACATTGTCCATTTCTTGGCCGAATACATCTTTTCACTGTCACTGTCAGTATTCAACTGCGTTTGTTACTTTCGGAATACTTAGAACACCTCAACAAAGGAGATTACAACTAACCCCTGTCTCAACTAATACCTAAAATAATGAACACTGACCCTCATATAACTCTCGCGTTTAACAGATCTTATCGCCAACAAAGCGACCGTTACAGCTAAACGACTCTTATACCTGTCGCATCCGACCAACCCACAGAATACAAACGCAGTTGAATACAGACAGTGACAGTGAACACATGTATTCGGCCACGAAGATGGACAATGTCCGAAAGCGCTCGCCAACAGAAGATGGTTTGCAGAAACCAATGAAAACAGATAATAGAAGGTATGATAGTTCTATATTCATTGGTAGTAAAAGTTACCTTTTAGAGTATCTAATTATTATTGGCCCATAGCCCAAACAATTTTTGTGACTTTTGAGGACTATGGTTTTGCACAATAAAATGTCTCACAGGCTACACGATCTAAAGTAGCAGATGTAAAAAGAGAGTAGGAGAGATCTGGATACTCCTGGATTGAAATCAGTACAACAATAGAGCCTGCATCAAGTTCTAATAGATGCAGCAGAAGGTCCTGAAACGATAATAAAATAATGCTTTAAAAAATAAATTAAACAAAAAATCAGCTTTCTGCCTTGCAAGTAGGCAGATAATTTTATAAAAAATATACTTTTTTTAAATTTGTATTTTTTTTATCCTTGACCGAACCTCAACTAAAATTATCCAATAATTAAATGGTAATTTTAAATTAAATTTAAATCTAGTATAATTACTAATACTATTATAATTATATTCCTCTATGTAAGCTTATATCTAACATCAAATTATATTTTAATAATAAATATCATATTGATAAACGAATTATAATAAGATGAGAGAAATTAAGTAACATTTCTAAGATATGTGGTTTTTTCAAATATGTGATAATATAGTAATAAAACTTACTCTAAATTATGTCAAAATTCTTGCTGTGCCTGTTCACATTAACAGAAATCAATGGTATAAATAATTTGTTAAATCCTGCATAATTTTTTGAGTTAGTAATCAGCTGAATAATTTGTTTAATGCTGTAAATACAATGATAACCAAGCTTAAAAAACTCAAGACAACTAGATGAGTTTATCTGATAGAGAATAGATTACTCCATATTGATGCACAGTTATCATATGAAAAAGGGGATATTGCAATATGTAATTATTGCAAAAACGNCCAGCGTAGAGTTGTTAAAAATATACTAAGCAAAGGGGTTGACACCTGCTCTTAAGGGGTTAGTGTTAACAATCAATTTATATTGGCTTAAATAAATATAATAATATTATAACCATATTCAAAGTTGAAAAACTAGTGTGAGGTTGTTCTTCAGTTTCCTATCAATCAGGAAGCTGAAGGACAGCCACACTTTTCTCAACTCAAGCTAGCTGTTCGTAATAATGAAATGAACATCTTTCAATTTCAAATTTTCTTAAGATACTAACCAACGGTTAACAATCCCTTTAGAACATTCTCTAACCTTGTTAAATCCCATTCAACTCCTTATAAAAAAGCCTCAGTTTAGTTATTTGTTTCAAAGAAGCTTGACATTGTTCTATGAAATTCTCATAACTAAAATACAACTGGAAAAAAAAAAAAAAATTCACACCACTGAAGTAACTCATGAAATTATTAAATATGAAGGGAAAGATGTCTTTGACCAGCACAATGGTCTGTTTTTTTGGTATGAAAAAATTTAGCAGTGGAGATTTAAAATTGAAAAGGAAGAAGGGCTCCAGTGGGAACTATAAATGAAACTTGATGAGGTTCTGCAGGTGCTGTTGAGTCAATTCCATCCACAATTACTCCCGAACTTGCCAGTGAGTATGGTGCGTCAAAAGATACAATTAGTAGCCATCTACTCTCCATGGGGAAGGTGGAAAAGAGGAGTAGACTTGCCACTCACAAACTTACTCAGCAATCATTTAAGAGGTTAAAAATTTGTGAAAATTTATTGAAAACTCTTCTGATATAAGATTTTACCATAAGATTTACACCTGTGATGAAAAGTGGTTTGACTGGCAAAACCCGATAACCCTTGGATATATCAAACTGATTTCCTGGTTGCTACAAGGAGGCAATTTGGGGGGGGGAAAAAGAAAGCCATGTTTGTTTTCTTTTGAATTTAGGGGGTATTATTTATCACAAATTTGTTCCTGATGGTTGCTCAGTATGAGCATTGGTTCAAGCAATAGATTAGTATATGACTAATGATATGATAGATAACAATGGATAATACTTTGAGTATTAATAGTATTTTACATCAAAAATATAATAATAAAAATACATGGTTGAAAGGTCATTTTTTTTCTTATAAAATAGACCATATTTTAATAATAAAAAAATGCATTTGTTAAAAGTTCTAAGACTCTCTTCAATAGTCTCATGAAAACATTTTTCTTCAGGCTCATAGATAGAATGCTTTGTAATGTGCCAATGCCACCAGAAAACCAGAGGTAGCCAAGGAATCATGAAGTATAAACCTTGAATAGTCGTCAATTCAATAAATACAATAGGAGGTTGATAGCCAAAAACAAATGTCATATTATTGGGTG
>KZ809070.1:117788-132854 GCA_000696205.2 Oncopeltus fasciatus | reverse complement strand
AAATATAAAAATAATAATAAATAAATAAAAACATATATAATATAAAAATGTACAAACATAAAGACTCACCAATAAATGTTGAAAATTATCTTGCTAAAAGGAATGACTAATATATACTATACTTAAATCCACTAGATTACAGTACAGAAGTCTGGGGCAGTGCTAAACCTTCCCACATCCAATGAATCCAATCCAAGATCTTATACAAAATGGCCAAACTCGCCGCCCCCCCCAAATATGTATATAACCTGACAATAAATACAGACCTTGACATCTCTTTTATTGCTAAATGACATATGAAATATATCAGTACCCTCTCATTCTCTTTCTTTTTTCTTGCTTGAAATGAGGCACAAGTTAAGGGTGTAACATCATCTTTTAAAAGAAGGTTACAGAGTTCTGGTATTATTCTGATTTACACATGCGAAGTGTGTAATAGGTGAACAAATTCAATATTGAGCACATTTCTAATATATAAAGATCAGAATTATGGAAAAGATCAAATATAACACTAAAATAGCCAGTCTAACAGATGCATAAAAAAGAAGCAAATAGTTAAGTCTCACATTTATAATAAACAAATAACTAATTCATAAGCAATGCAGATTTATATTTTTAAAAATATCAAAATTTCCTTTTTGTTTTAAAGTTTTTCTTTACAAAAAAACAACCAAATTTTCAATGAGATACAACATTACAAATATTAAGTAATCGAGATGAAAATTTAACAAATATAACTTGGAGAAAACAGTAAAAAAAAATTGCAGCTGCCTTGATGTCATGGTGATATAGCGAAGGCCCCATGAATAATAAGTTTATATCAAAGAGAATCCTCTCCCCTCCTTATATACATACATCCTGAGGACAGTTAGAGCTGATCACTGTGGGTATGGAAAATGAGAAGAAAAAAAAAGTATTAGGGCTAAGAGAACCTGACTCTTTCTATTATTCTTTATCTGAGAAAAACAAGTATTAGGCAACTGTCCAGTAGTGGAACGATTCGTAAGATGTGTTTCTACACACAACTAGATTATTGCATATTAGTAATTAAAACTGAGGAGCTTGATGTTCCAGTGATTAGAACTCCTGAGTTTTAATAACCCAGAGGATTCCTGATGGATGTGCACCTTAGGATTCCACCCTAATTGGATACACTTAATTATTCAATGGGAGAAAATCAGGTAGGCAGAATGGTGTGCTGACCACACACTTTCTCCACATGTTTCCTCTGGACACCTATGGACTGTAAAAGGATGGGTAATTAGAACATAAAATTAAATAAAAAAAACTTACAAGAACTCCCATCGATTTGCAGTAAATAATAAATGAACTGTCTGCACTGGAAGCTGTATATCATGCTCCTTGAGATAAATATCAATCATTTTTCCAATACAGCTACTCCTATCTAAAATATATATAATGATATTAATGTTAAATTAATAAGGATATAATCAACTAATAACTATTCTTAGTCTGGCTAATACCACTTCTCTCTTACGTGAATGAGTTCTTTAATGACAGAAATCGGGAGACAAAATTTTAAAATCTTAAATCTTAAAAACATGTTACATTCTATATCAGTGGTCCTACCTTTTACATTCTTTGTTTTTTCCATCTTTTAAATTAAATTTCCACATATTTATAACTATCTTTAATCAAATATGGGGAAATCTTCAATTTTGCAGCTACTGAATGACAGATGTTCTTTTTTGTACCACAAGCAGATGAATTTTAAAACTAATACTATTCCTAAAAAACTTTATTCTTTAAAAAGGAGCTTCTGCAAACTTAAAATGTATATTCTTTATGTTCACAATTTAAATTCAGACCATTGGTAACGAGTCAGACTACTACTCTCTGAGCATGGCAAGTTAGTACTTAGATATTTGCCTTAGATATTTGGGCCCATATTTGATAATTGAAGTGTCATCTACTAAGTGCACTGATAGTTCCTTTGGCATTTTATTATTCATAACTAAGAACAGAGGAGAATATATCTTGAAATATACAGCTTTTATGTCTAAGATAACCTTAGATTATTTTAATAGCCAATCTTTTAATACCATACCTAATAAGTTGATTTTTTATAACCTTTATTTACATACTACATTCTGTTAAAAAAAAAAAAAAATGTTGTCATTTGATTAAAATGAATAGTAAAAAAAAAAAAAAAATGACATTAATGAATGTCACATAAGGAGAGAAGGTGACCAGTGACTCCACTCTCAAACCTAATAATTATGCTGAGAAAATTTATCCTGTGAGGCTAGATCATAAGCCTTTGTCAAATCAGAAATTTTGCTGATATATTCACTTTCTTTTCTAAAGCCTGTAAAAGACAGCCAGAAGAAATCTAATATCAATTATAGAACTTTCTTCCTTCGACAAAAATTACTTTAAGGAAAATAAATTTGTATTATTAGATGATTTTAGTTGGGGTTCGTCAAGGTAAATAAAAAAAAAAAAATAAAAAAAAAGTGTATTTTTTTAAAGAGTATCTGCCAACATTTCGGCTTACATTGTAAGCCATCTTCAGGGCTATCGCGAAGACAAGAGAGGATTACAATTATGAGTGGCACAGGGGATTTTGTCAATTTCGTTACATATTTCAGTATCGGGGATGGGGTCTTTCAGTTTAGTGTATAAGTTTTGTAGTATGTTGTTGTTGGAGAAGTCTATGCGTCGTATAGGGAAGGTATTAATTAGAACTTTATTGATGTTTTCTGATAGAGTGGGAATATAGGGTAGGGAACGGAATATTGGAGTGTGGAATTGGAGTGGAGGGGGGAGGGAAATGAGAATTATAAAATTGATTGATGTGTCTGTTTATTGTGTGTCGTGGAAAGACATTGTGGTTAAGTGTCTGTTATGTATTTAATGTTTTTGTCGTGGAATAT
The DNA here is from genome assembly GCA_000696205.2 of Oncopeltus fasciatus. NCBI lineage: Eukaryota > Metazoa > Arthropoda > Insecta > Hemiptera > Lygaeidae > Oncopeltus > Oncopeltus fasciatus. The sequence goes on along the minus strand of KZ809070.1, from coordinate 129,957 downwards.
ATTGCCGGAGAGGTTAAGGGTTCTGGAAATGAGGTTTTTTGCAACATTTATTTTTTTATGATAGGGGTGTGAGGAGTTAAAATGTAGGAGGCGTCTAGAGTATGTAAGTTTAGTTTACCAGTCCGTTATTATGGAGCCGTCTTGGTTTCTGGTAAGGAGTAAGTCATAAAATGGGAGTCGATTATTAGATTCAGTTCTATCGTAAATTTTAAGCTGGGGTGGTAAGAGTTAAAGGTATTGGGGATTCCTGGCACTTTGTCTGGGTTGAGTAATAATAAGAGGTCGTCTACGTATTTTCTTATAAAAAAGATATCTTTCGGGAAAGAAAGGAGGACTGTTCGACTTTCTCGTGGGTTAGGCTCTCGCAAGTGTGTTAGGAGTTTAATAAGATATTTAGCTGCAAGTGGTAGCATTCGTGCCTGGAAAGCAGAAGATCCAGGTTCGAGTCCTGGCCAACAGAGCGGAGATACTCTCAGAACCAGCCCAACTGCCGAAAGAAAGAAGACACTTGAAGACGACTTCATGAAGAATGGCTACGACCGCAACACTGTAGACAAGGTCCTAAGGAAAAGAAATGGGCAGCGCAACAGTGAAGAGCGGAAAGCCGAAGAATTCCGAGGACAAGTGTCCATCCCCTACGTCAAAGGGACAACAGAGAAGATCGCCAGGATACTCAAAAATCAAAAGGTAAGAACAACGTTCGGCATGGACAGGAAAATAACAGACATCCTTCCGAAACCTAAGGAAGCTTGAACTTCAGACTCCAGGAATATACAAGATTCCCTGCTCCTACTGACAAACACACTTTGATAAATTCACACTTCTTGCGACTGTACCAAACCTATTTAAACGACTTTTAGCCGAGTATATTCACATACATTTAGAACATTACTTTATTAATGACAAAATTGGACCCCTCAACAGTCCGTGCATTTTACCTTGTAAACCGCTCAAACAGTATGTTCTTTAGTTATAGAATCTTTCACTTTGGAGTCTAGATTTTTGATTGGACGAATATCCTTGTAGGCAACTTTGTATCTCTCAATATGGNCAGAGACCAGCCGCCAGAACACAGTATCAACCAATGGGATGGCAGACTTCGCCTAAGAACCGGACTGCGCCGGGATTATACACCACCTGGTGTATAAAACATGGTAATTATATACCACGTGGATTTTTAAAAATCTCTCTTTTACAACTCTCATTCTCTTTTCAGCCCTGAAGAAGCCATCAAATGACTTGCGAAAGCTCGGCAAATAACACCAATTTGACACGGTCCAACCCGGAAGAAGAAACGGTAAATATAAAACTGTGTAAACTCGATTATAAAAATTGATATTAAAGATATTGTAAATAAAAATTATTAATAAAATTCGTAAGTGTACATACAAAATAGAGTGATGGGGAGAGAGAGAGAGACCCGTGCTTAACTGAATCTACATCATGACTGATCTCTTTGAAAATTATTTAATTTGACCATTGTGGAAAGGAACGGAAAACGGCCGTAGGAGTGGGGAACGGATGAGACGGTTTAAATGGCTTGAGGTACAGGGCATATCGCTGAAGGACAGTGGGAAGGGAAAAAATGAAATGGGGTGGTCTTATCATGATTTTTGTTTTAAGATGTGAAAAAAAATATTACTGTATGTGGAAGAAATATAGACTTTGTGTGTTTTGTCATTAATTAGGTTATGTTCTAAATGTATGTGAATATACTCGGCCAAAAGTTGTTTAAATAGGTTTGGTTCAGTCGCAAGAAGTGTGAATTTATCAAAGTCGAAGGTGTGTTGGTCAGTAGTTGAGTGTTTTGAAAGGGCTGTGGTGGTTTTATTATTTTTAATGTCATGTTTATGGTTACTGATTGGTATTTTTTATGGTGTTTTTTGTTTGCCCAATATATGCTGCCCTACAATTATGAGTGGTACAGGGGATTTTGTAAATTTCGTTACATATTTCAGTATCGGGGATGGGGTCTTTCAGTTTAGTGTATAAGTTTTGTAGTTTGTTGTTGTTGGAGAAGTCTATGCGTCGTATAGGGAAGGTATTAATTAGAGCTTTATTGATGTTTTCTGATAGAGTGGGAATATAGGGTAGGGAACGGAATATTGGAGTGTGGAATTGGAGTGGTGGGGGGAGGTAAATGAGAATTATAAAATTGATTGATGTGTCTGTTTATTGTGTGTCGTGGAAAGACATTGTGGTTAAGTGTCTGTTATGTATTTAATGTTTTTGTCGTGNAAAACATGTTGTCATTTGATTAAAATGAATAGTAAAAAAAAAAAAAAAATGACATTAATGAATGTCACATAAGGAGAGAAGGTGACCAGTGACACCACTCTCAAACCTAATAATTATGCTGAGAAAATTTATCCTGTGAGGCTAGATCATAAGCCTTTGTCAAATCAGAAATTTTGCTGATATATTCACTTTCTTTTCTAAAGCCTGTAAAAGACAGCCAGAAGAAATCTAATATCAATTATAGAACTTTCTTCCTTCGACAAAAATTACTTTAAGGAAAATAAATTTGTATTATTAGATGATTTTAGTTGGGGTTCGTCAAGGTAAATAAAAAAAAAAAAATAAAAAAAAAGTGTATTTTTTTAAAGAGTATCTGCCAACATTTCGGCTTACATTGTAAGCCATCTTCAGGGCTATCGCGAAGACAAGAGAGGATTACAATTATGAGTGGCACAGGGGATTTTGTCAATTTCGTTACATATTTCAGTATCGGGGATGGGGTCTTTCAGTTTAGTGTATAAGTTTTGTAGTTTGTTGTTGTTGGAGAAGTCTATGCGTCGTATAGGGAAGGTATTAATTAGAGCTTTATTGATGTTTTCTGATAGAGTGGGAATATAGGGTAGGGAACGGAATATTGGAGTGTGGAATTGGAGTGGTGGGGGGAGGTAAATGAGAATTATAAAATTGATTGATGTGTCTGTTTATTGTGTGTCGTGGAAAGACATTGTGGTTAAGTGTCTGTTATGTATTTAATGTTTTTGTCGTGGAATATATTGCCGGAGAGGTTAAGGGTTCTGGAAATGAGGTTTTTTGCAACATTTATTTTTTTATGATAGGGGTGTGAGGAGTTAAAATGTAGGAGGCGTCTAGAGTATGTAAGTTTAGTTTACCAGTCCGTTATTATGGAGCCGTCTTGGTTTCTGGTAAGGAGTAAGTCATAAAATGGGTGTCGATTATTAGATTCAGTTCTATCGTAAATTTTAAGCTGGGGTGGTAAGAGTTAAAGGAATGGGGGATTCCTGGCACTTTGTCTGGGTTGAGTATTAATAAGAGGTCGTCTACGTATTTTCTTATAAAAAAGATGTCTTTCGGGAAAGAAGAGAGGACTGTTCGACTTTCTCGTGGGTTAGGCTCTCGCAAGTGTGTTAGGAGTTTAATAAGATATCTAGCTGCAAGTGGTAGCATTCGTGCCCGGAAAGCAGAAGATCCAGGTTCGAGTCCTGGCCAACAGAGCGGAGATACTCTCAGAACCAGCCCAACTGCCGAAAGAAAGAAGACACTTGAAGACCGACTTCATGAAGAATGGCTACGACCGCAACACTGTAGACAAGGTCCTAAGGAAAAGAAATGGGCAGCGCAACAGTGAAGAGCGGAAAGCCGAAGAATTCCGAGGACAAGTGTCCATCCCCTACGTCAAAGGGACAACAGAGAAGATCGCCAGGATACTCAAAAATCACAAGGTAAGAACAACGTTCAGCACGGACAGGAAAATAACAGACATCCTTCCGAAACCTAAAGATAAGCTTGGACTTCGGACTCCATATTCAATATTCAAGATTCCCTGCTCCTGCGGAACTTCTTACATCGGCGAAACCGGAAGGACGATAGACACACGCCTCAAACGCCACATAGCAGACATCAAACACGGACGCACGGAGAGATCAGCTCTAGCAGAACACTTCGCCAACACCAGCCACCACATCAAATTCGAAGACGCTTCAGTACTGGCCCGGGGAAGACGGATACAGACTCAGCAAGAACTGAAAACCAGCGCTAATTGACAAGAGGATCCAGCCAATCAGTGACCAGCTACCTGACTACTCGGTACCCCTCGATTTGAAAACAGCTCTCATTCCCTATTTAGCCCTGAAGAAGCCATCACAGGATGTGCGAAAGCTCGGCAACTATCAACAACTTGACACGGTCCAACCCGGAAGAAGAAACTGTAAATACAATTATAAAATTGCTTGATGAGTCTGTTTATTGTGTGTCGTGGAAAGCCAGTATGGATAAGAATGTCTGTTATGTGTTTAATGTTTTTGTTCTGGAGAAGAGATCCAGGTTCGAGTCCTGGCTGGGAATGATAGATTTTGTATTCTATTCTCTCGCATTAATTGTTTTAAATTTACCTAGGATAATAAGCCACAACTAAGTTAATATTTATAAATGAAAATAAAAATAAATAACGGCGACTCAAAATTGTAGGGCAGCATATATTGGGCAAACAAAGAACACCATAAAAAGGCCAATCAGTAACCATAAACATGACATTAAAAATAATAAAACCACTATTTGGTATGTACTCTTACGAATTTTATTAATAATTTTTTTTTTTACAATATGTTTAATATCAATTTTTACAATCGAGTATACACAGTTTTCATTCATTAATCCATGTTTGATTATAATATCTAATCCTGTTTCTATATTATTTTGTATGTTTCTCTTTAATATTCAGCCCTAAAATTGAAGCCGAAATGTTGGCTTAAATTCATAGTATTTATACTGTGTGTGTTCATGCTCATTCGCATGTTCAGATAAGTTAGAGTTTCATAGTTAGTTAGTGTTAAACTATTTTGGTTACAAATTAGTTTTTAATTGCTCAACTACCATGACTGAATTCAGACAATCCTCTCTTCATAAAATACTTAAATTTAGACAATAATTAAAATCAGTATTATATAAATCGTGAGAACTAAAAAATAAATATGTCCAATATTTAAAAAAAAATAATAAACTGCATATAATTAAAATGGACAATTTAAAATCGGCAACTCTACTACTATCCAAAACCTAGGCTAGACAGGTCCCAGTTCCTGGCATTTTTCACGTCTCGGCTGTCCTTATCTATTCTCTCAACTTCCATCTCATTCTGGGCAACTCAACACCCTGTAAAATATAGTTTTACCATATTTCACCTATTAATTGTATATATTGTTTAAAATTAAAAGTATTGATATCCCGTCTAACATTTACTGATTTGTAAAACTTTTTATGCTAGTTGTCCTTCTATTCATCAATCAATTGTGTGTACATGCTCAGATAAGTTAGGGTGATTATTTTCCTTCCTGATGTCAAGAAGATGTTGCCTTACTCTTTTCCCCACTGGTTCATCTCACCATATTGGACCCCTCAACAGTCCGTGCATTTAACCTTGTAAACCGCTCCAACAGTATGTTCTTTAGTTATAGAATCTTTCACTTTGGAGTCTAGATTTTTGATTGGACGAATATCCTTGTAGGCAACTTTGTATCTCTCAATATGGCCCTTTTTGTTTTATCGGATACCCCCTGTATATATACCATATATGGTATATATATTTCACTCTACTTACAAAAGGGAAATCCATTTCCTAAGAAAAGGTTTTCGGCTTATCCAGACCTTACTAGAAGTTTCTATACAACTATAAAAATGGCTTATGAGCAATCCTCCTGTCAGAGTCAGATTGAGTGTTGTGTTTAGAGCATTGGGCTAGTCACGGTCCTTGCAGTAACTAAAAGTGACAGTAACTAGTGAGTGCAGATCTAGTGTAGACAATTTAGTAAGTTGTTCTTAGGTCTTTTTATATAATAGACACTTGTCATTTATTTGTATATATTTGTTCTTTAGCTGTAAGTAATTTATTTATTTCTTAGTAAAGGCAGTAGATTTAATTGTTATCTGTTATTAGTAAGTATAATTGTTTATTATAATAAATTAGTTTCTATTTATTACTGTATTTAATTATTATCATACCTTCTATTATCCGTCTTCATTGGTTTCTGCAAATCATCTTCTGTTGGCGAACGCTTTCGGACATTGTCCATTTCTTGGCCGAATACATCTTTTCACTGTCACTGTCAGTATTCAACTGCGTTTGTTACTTTCGGAATACTTAGAACACCTCAACAAAGGAGATTACAACTAACCCCTGTCTCAACTAATACCTAAAATAATGAACACTGACCCTCATATAACTCTCGCGTTTAACAGATCTTATCGCCAACAAAGCGACCGTTACAGCTAAACGACTCTTATACCTGTCGCATCCGACCAACCCACAGAATACAAACGCAGTTGAATACAGACAGTGACAGTGAACACATGTATTCGGCCACGAAGATGGACAATGTCCGAAAGCGCTCGCCAACAGAAGATGGTTTGCAGAAACCAATGAAAACAGATAATAGAAGGTATGATAGTTCTATATTCATTGGTAGTAAAAGTTACCTTTTAGAGTATCTAATTATTATTGGCCCATAGCCCAAACAATTTTTGTGACTTTTGAGGACTATGGTTTTGCACAATAAAATGTCTCACAGGCTACACGATCTAAAGTAGCAGATGTAAAAAGAGAGTAGGAGAGATCTGGATACTCCTGGATTGAAATCAGTACAACAATAGAGCCTGCATCAAGTTCTAATAGATGCAGCAGAAGGTCCTGAAACGATAATAAAATAATGCTTTAAAAAATAAATTAAACAAAAAATCAGCTTTCTGCCTTGCAAGTAGGCAGATAATTTTATAAAAAATATACTTTTTTTAAATTTGTATTTTTTTTTATCCTTGACCGAACCTCAACTAACATTATCCAATAATTAAATGGTAATTTTAAATTAAATTTAAATCTAGTATAATTACTAATACTATTATAATTATATTCCTCTATGTATGCTTATATCTAACATAACTGTCTGTTAACTAATTCATTCCGAACAGTGCCCTCATTATTAGATTATCTCACAAAATCATTTAAAGACTCCAGGACTAGTGAACAATTAAAAATTGAATTAACTAATACGAAGCCTTTCTTTAATGAACACCCAATAGATTTCGTAAATAGAATAGATAAAATTCGTGCACTTATCTATACAAGAATAAAACTTGAAGATGAGACAAAATCATCAATTATAATAAAATACCAGGAGAAAGAAATAATCCACCACGTTCTTTCATGTTTACACCCACAACTTTGTGACTTTCTTTGTCATTTAACTTTACCAAATTTAGAAGCGCTGAGAAATGCTTTGCATAATGACTGTACATTTATTTTAGACAGAATTCTTAATAAAAAACTATTCACTCAAACAGAACATAGAATGCCACACCAGCAAAACATTAGACCACCACAACAAAACTATAGAAGACATACTTATAGACAGAAAAATCAAAATTTTTATTCTCAACAACGCTTTTATTCCCAAATGCTACTCCAACAAAGCTACATAAATCAACACGTTCCTCCACCACACGCAAACGAACACCCCTTTCAGGATATGACCCAATACCAACCGAGAGAAACTCATAAAAACAATTGGCCTACCAAAGCTTGGCATGAATACCCTCATTGGAGACAAAATGACAAAGTTCCACAAAAACAAGTCTCCGAAAACACTGTTTCTATGAGGACAGTTAGTTCAAGAAGTCACCCATTAAATTATATAGCGACTAGTCGTGAGGAACGAATTGAATGTATCGAACGAGAATTAGCTTCTCTTAAGCTAGAAAGAAAGTGTTTTTTTTTTAGAAGAAAACAGACCCCAACCTGCCCCGAATATCAGCTAAACTTTGTAGAAACTCTTCCAAATTTTAAATGCAAAAAAATGACTGACTTGGCTTATTGATACAGGATCAACGAAAAATTATATTTCTCCTGATTCCTTACCCGAGGGAATAGAAATTAAATCGGAAGAATTTATCGTAAAAACCCCAACAGGAAAGCAGCGAGGTGAACATTCTGTCACCCTCAACCTTAAAAATTACCTGGGAATCGATAAATTAGCAACATTCTATGTCTTTAAATTTAGTAGTAAGTTTAATATATTATTAGGGTATGAAACAATGAGAAACTTAAATTGTATTATCAAGTGTTCAGAAGGCACGATTTTGTTAAAAAATGATGAACTCGAGTTCACAACTTCCGAAGTCAGATCTTCCGAAGCCCCCTCATTTAATCTCGAGTTTAAAGACACCGAAAAATTAAAAGAAATAATTAAGCACGATCACATGAAAGAAATTGAATGTTCAAAACTATTTAAATTAATTTCGTTAACTTAAAAATTCAGCTCAGTAAAACTCAGTTCATTAAATCAGAACTACTGTTCCTGGGTCATATCATATCTAAAGATGGCATTAAACCCAACCCACAAAAGCTAGAGGCTGTAGAAAAATTCCCTATCCCACGAACAAAGCAGTAAATTAAACAATTTCTTGGCTTAACGGGCTATTGCAGAAAATTTATTGCTAACTATGCCCAAATAGCTAAACCACTGACCCAAGCCCTGCATAAAGACGTAGAACCGAGCCCATCTCTGTATAAAGACTCATTTAAGACCCTAAAACAGATGTTGCTTAATTCCCTAATTATTCAGTTACCTGACTTTTCTCAAAAAATTATTCTTACAACCGATGCAAGTAACTTTGCCTTGGGGGCAGTACTCTCTCAATCTTCAGAAAAGAAAGAAAACCCCATTTCCTTCGCCTCCCAAACCCTAAACAAAGCGGAATTGATCAAAAAGAGAGTTTGTTGACCGTAGATATTATTCTAAGATGATTTTAGTTGGGGTTCGGTCGAGGTAGATCCAAAAAAAACACAAATTAAAAGAATGTATNAATGTCTCACAGGCTACACGATCTAAAGTAGCAGATGTAAAAAGAGAGTAGGAGAGATCTGGATACTCCTGGATTGAAATCAGTACAACAATAGAGCCTGCATCAAGTTCTAATAGATGCAGCAGAAGGTCCTGAAACGATAATAAAATAATGCTTTAAAAAATAAATTAAACAAAAAATCAGCTTTCTGCCTTGCAAGTAGGCAGATAATTTTATAAAAAATATACTTTTTTTAAATTTGTATTTTTTTTTATCCTTGACCGAACCTCAACTAACATTATCCAATAATTAAATGGTAATTTTAAATTAAATTTAAATCTAGTATAATTACTAATACTATTATAATTATATTCCTCTATGTAAGCTTATATCTAACATCAAATTATATTTTAATAATAAATAGCATATTGATAAACGAATTATAATAAGATGAGAGAAATTAAGTAACATTTCTAAGATATGTGGTTTTTTCAAATATGTGATAATATATTAATAAAACTTACTCTAAATTATGCCAAAATTCTTCCTATGCCTGTTCACATTAACAGAAATTAATGGTATAAATAATTTGTCAAATCCTGCATAATTTTTTGAGTTAGTAATCAGCTGAATAATTTGTTTAATGCTGCAAATACAATGATAACCAAGCTTAAAAAACTCAAGACAACTAGATGAGTTTTTCTGATATAGAATAGATTACTCTATATTGATGCACAGTTATCATATAAAAAAGGGGATATTGCAATATGCAATTATTGCAAAAACATCTCACTGTTAAACATTATTACAGAGAGGTTTATTAGGATAGTAAAACTCTTAATTCATGTAATGCGTGAAACCTCAAAAGATGATCCAAACTTTGTTAAAATTTTGAGATATTCATTAGGGTACTTTATTATTTTCAGTTCTTTATTAATTGCAAAACGTACAGCAATAATAATGCAACAGTACTTTCAAAGTAAAAAATGAACAAAGAATAATTACTAAATACTGCCTCTTTCTGCTGTAATGAATGCTCTTGCACTCATTATGCTACAATTTGTATACCATTCGTTGTTACAAAAATGAGGTTGAAATTCTATTTTGGCTCATATGCTCTATATTCTGCTTTGGCATAAAAAATTCATTGCATTTTATAAACTTTTAAATAAACTCAGTGGCTATTGAAATGTTAACATTAATTAACATAAAATGTTAGCATTAATGCAATACATTTAATAAATGTTAAAGAAATTTATCTAAGTACAATCAATTTAGCAGTAATCAAATTCAAAAACACCAGTTATATTTAGGTTTTTATTTGCTCTTTTATATTTGTATACAATGATTTTAGAATGTAAGCCACTTTGTGTGCCCGAGATCACCTTTAAAATAAGTTTTTTTTATTTTTTATTATTCAATTCTAAATAATCCTTTAATATTTGGAAAAACTGAAACCCCCTATTTTTTTTTTCTTTTTTCAACTTTTTATCTATAATATCATAACAATAGATGACTGTTTATCATCAAACTTCTAAAGATAGACCATATTTTAATAATAAAAAAATGCATTTGTTAAAAGTTCTAAGACTCTCTTCAATAGTCTCATGAAACATTTTTCTTCAGGCTCATAGATAGAATGCTTTGTAATGTGCCAATGCCACCAGGAAACCAGAGGTAGCCAAGGAATCATGAAGTATAAACCTTGAATAGTCGTCAATTCAATAAATACAATAGGAGGTTGATAGCCAAAAACAAATGTCATATTATTGGGTGGCACTCAAAAAACATTCATGCATTTCACATAATGGTACTTCTTACCATATATAAAAAGACCACCACTGAAGATCTGTGTAAGCTGAGTGAATTCATAAGTATTGTTCTTAAACTTTCAATGTTACTTAATTCTCAACATTTATTTAATATATACTTTATCAATAAATAAATCCTTTTGGCTTTCATTACTCTGTACTAAATATTACGTCTGCCACATTGAAAAAACTGTTTCTACTAGAACATGGCTTGTCCTGAGCCATGGGTGTTTAAAATAGGGTGGCAACCTGTAGATAGCCCCTTCCTCCATGACCCTAAGTGGTTGAATGGAAGGCTAACACTTAAATAAAAAAATACTAGAACATGAAATTTCAGGTAACCCCCAATCCTATTGGTCCGATTACCCATAATAACGACCTCAACCTTTCTATTAACCTTTAAAAGCAACAAGACAAATTTCATTAAGGAAAATAACCAACTGCAGCTTCTAGGCTACGAAATATAGCATGTTAGTACAATACTGAAAAAAATAAAGTGTTCTATATTCTAATTTTTTTTTTTAATCATAAACCTACAAACATAACCTCAAGACTGGCAAAAACAGAATCATTTGATTACCCACCAGTTTTTCAATCTTTGAATTAATCAACTGTAGCAGCAATTGTTTTTATGTTATTGAGTATCTCATAAATTCATTTTACTGCAGTTTCTGAGAATATTTTTTCCCCAATCATTTAAGGACACTTTTTATTCTTGGAATTATGCCCTGATATTTCTATCATAAATGATTTTGCTTTAAAACTAATTTCTTCATCAGAATTAGTATAATATTTTTGAATATCATTCAACAATAACTTTTTAATATATTTTTTTTTAATTTGAGAATGAGTTTATTTCTTCAAAATTAGGTAGCTCCTTATTCTAGTCAAGCTTTCATAGACATTAGACAAGCTTTCATTTCTTGATAAAAGATAGTGTAGTACGGGACGGAAACCCATAGTGGCTGATTTAAGAGTCTCAAGTTCAACATTTTATTAGTGACTGAAATATAATGTATTTTCTACAAATATAATATCAATGAAGTTAATCAGTGAATGACAAAACATCACTTTCAATTGAAAATGAACTGTAGATATTCTTCCAATTGAATAACTTTGCCCAGCGTAGAGTTGTTAAAAATATACTAAGCAAAGGGGTTGACACCTGCTCTTAAGGGGTTAGTGTTAATCATCAATTTATATTGGCTTAAATAAATATAATAATATTATAACCATATTCAAAGTTGAAAAACTAGTGTGAGGTCGTTCTTCAGTTTCCTTTCAATCAGGAAGCTGAAGGACAGCCACACTTTTCTCAACTCAAGATAGCTGTTCATAATAATGAAATGAACAGCCTTTAATTTCAAATTTTCTTAAGATACTAACCAACGGTTAACAATCCCTATAGAACATTCTCTAACCTTCTTAAATCCCATTCAACTCCTTATAAAAAAGCCTCAGTTTAGTTATTTGTTTCAAAGAAGCTTGACATTGTTCTATGAAATTCTCATAACTAAAATACAACTGGAAAAAAAAAAAAAAAAAAAAAA
>KZ809070.1:84134-117750 GCA_000696205.2 Oncopeltus fasciatus | reverse complement strand
TACTCGAGACCATTTCAGAAACACCGATACCTTCTACAAACCCCTTACCCGTATGACGATTTAAGCCATCAGTTGAACGAAATACTCCAACCAAATAAGGTTTACGGATTATATTGTGAATCCCCATTAACATGCGATATTGACAAAGGAATTTATGAACAAATATTTAAAAAAATAACAGAAATTGTGCAAAAAGATTTTAGAACCGTGAAAATTAAACGGTATAGAACTAAACTTATTGACGTACAGAACGAAGAGGACCAACTCGAAATTACACAAGATCACCATTTAGGAAAAACTTGCCACCGCGGAAGCTTAGAGACATACAATACTCTAAGGAGACGTTACTATTGGCCTAACATGAAAGATAAAATCACTGACTTTATTAACAAATGCTCTGTCTGCAAGCAAATTAAGTATGATAGAAAACCAATTAAATACAAGTTTCAGCAGACTCCTACACCCGATAAACCTTTCACGGAACTAATGATTGACACATTTCATTATAATGGTAAACGTATAATCACAATACTTGACAGTTTTTCTAAAAGACTTTTCGCTAAAGTTATAAGAGCAGGCAACGCAACAGAAACTATTCGAATCCTACAAACTTACTTAGAATACTTCCCCACACCGGTGACTATCAAAATGGACAATGGTAGAGAATTTGACAACACTTTAGTTAGGAACTTCCTCTATTATCACAAGATCGAACCATACTATGTAACACCAGTGCATAGCAACTCACTCGGTCTTTTAAATCGTGCTCACTCCACACTCGTAGAATTGTTGCGATCAATTACATCTGACAATGAAAAGCGTAGCTTCGAAAATTGTCTAAAACTCGCTGTTATTGCATTTAATAACTCACTTAATCAAAAATTAAAAATGTCCCCAAATGAAATAACGTTCGGCAAGACAAATAATGAAATAAATCCTGATTACATTTTAGAAAATCAAATAGAAAAATATCACAAAGATCTACAAGTAATGCACACGGCTATTAAAGCATTAATAAACAAAGAAAAATTTGAAAGAACTACTAAATTAAACATAAATCGGGAAGATACCAGATGAAGTATTCCTGAAAACTTCCTCACATCGTAAAAATACCATGCAATATAGGCCAGCAATAGTGGTCAAGCGAGTTAAAAAGGAATTTAAAGTACATCCTGATAGAATCAAGCGCCCCTCGAAAACATATAAACACAAATTTAAAGCCGAATCTAACACTGAAATACTAAATGCACCTGATTGTGTTGAAGATGACGCCTCAGTGGTGCCTTTATTTGACCCTGATGAGCATTATATGGACCTTTAAGATAACCAACTCATTCAAAATTACTAATATTTCATCAAGCCCCGGAACATTGCACTCCTCTATAATAACACCCCAACACCTGATAACAATAGCTCAACAAAACATTTCTCTGTTATCTGACGATCTAGAAGTTATTTGGCAAACAAGTAAGGTCCACTGTTCTATGACCTCTAAAAATATATACNTTCTGAAGATAATCCATGAAACTTTAAATTTAATGGAATGAAGCAGTATAAGTGGTTTCCCAGAGTTACCTCTATATTAGCATTCTTTTTGGGGCTGGATCCAAGTTTTCACTTTTAGCTTAGTAAATTGTCTGTACTTCACACAATAAATATTTATTAATAATTTAGTGCTTTCAGGATTGAGTATCCCATTAGGACTAAGTCATCTCAAATCAGATAAAGAATCAGTTTCTTATTTTCCTAAATAATTCCTAAATATTACTCAGATATTTATTTAATAATGTTTTACTAATGCAGTATTCTACTAAAAAGTAGTATTGGAGAAATAAGTTAATATTTACATTGGAGTTTAATGAATTAATATTCACTAGTTAAGTGTCCTAGAAAATTTAAAATATAAATTGCAACCCAGTTTGGGACTAATTTAAAAAAAATGTATACATATTCATAAATACTTTTTCCAGACTTGACCATGTAGTAAAGTTAGTTGTTCTCAAACTTGAAACTTTAACTTTATAACAACAACCCCAGAAGTATTTATGAATATTCCTGGAAAACGTGAAACATTCATAATACATACATATTAATACTAAGTGAACATCTTATTATATACATATTTAAAATATTGTTGCATACATTGTTTTTAGAACCATCAGAGACTCCTCAGGTAGTGGAATCACATGATAAGCAGTCACCTAGGATAAGAAAACGAAGGTATGTTCATGTGGTTCCTTGTGGCGCAGGTGGAATATGACTCTTCATTTGGCAAGGGTAGGCTTCAGTTGGGACTGATGGGGTAGGCTAGTGCCTCACAAGCCAACTCATGAGGCTCCAAGGTGGATCTGAGGAGGCAGCCCCTCTATCTGATTCAAGGAAAGAGAGCTGATTACCCTCTCCCCTTAAAATACTGATATTATTAAATCTCTTCATAGAAACAATGCAAAAAAATCTACAGAATCGACCCATGATCCACCATAAGACCTATATATTGCTTAATGGAATATTTCCAACAGCTGATAAATAGTAAGGTTACAGGTCTGACAGATAAAGTCTCTGAGATCTGAGAGAAGCTCTGAAGAAAGTATTGCACAATATAAGTCGATCAATANATATTAGATCGACTCTTGAGAATATTGAACTTAGCAATATGCCCATAACTGTACCATACTTTGACCCTTGGTCCATAGCAAGAATCTCGTCGGAGCCTCGATCTTCGGGAGGGAGAAGTTAAAGACACTCAACCCCTAGATTTACAACATGCACTCTACCTGCATCCTTTAGTCGGCTGCACTCTACCTGTATCCCTTTGGCGATACCGACCCTTCACCAGCACTTTCTTTGTTTGTAAATACTACATATACCCCGGAATCCCTGCTACCCGCATTCCATTCCGAGTCTCCCCTGTGCAGTGCTAGAGTGAGGACGTGTAAATAATAGGTAGCTTACTATCACCCAATAACATGGACCCCCTAAACAAAACGTATTCTGTCAGCCCCTTCTCAACAGAGTCAACATGTAATGTTGACGATACGAAAGCCAAAAAACGCGCTATCCCAATAGAAAGACCCGCTGTGTCCAGCCTCTCCAACCCCAGACTGAAATAGACGAAGACGACAGTGATTTCACTGTAGTTGAACCTCCCAGAAGGAAAAAATCAGCCAAAAAGTCTGACAAACAGAGGGAAACCCTAAACCCTAGGGTCACAGACACCCCCCCCCCCCCATCCCCATATTTAACAAATTTGCCCCACTTAGGAACGACACCAACAGTAGGGTCAAAAAAACCCTCCCCCATCATCATTTCCTCTCCTATAAAAACTTCCGACCTTAGGAAGACCCTACTCAACTCGGGACTTAAGGGTTTCTCCCTTAACTCGAGTGATAGGGAAAATCGAATTTTCTTCGATGACGAGGCTGAAAAAGTTGCAGCCCTTAGTCTCCGTAGTAAGAATGAGACATCCTATCATACGTATGCCCCCCGAGGTGCAAAAAAGCACCAAAAATTCCTTATCCATGGTGTCGATCGAGACCACGATGTCCAGGAGGTAGCTGACTTCCTTTCCGAAAACCTCTCGGGGTACGTCGGGGTCAGCCGTCTCCGTCACAATAACCCCGACGGTAGCACTACCCTCCTAGCTCCACTACTCCTAGTCTGTGACCACACGGACAAAATCCAAACCCTCAAAAATATAAAAGCCATCGCTCACGTTATTATTAGAGTGAGTAAATTTAAAGCAACCCCAGGGCCAACAATTTGTTCCCGCTGTCATCAATACGGCCACACCCAAGGGTATTGTTGCCACAAAGTAATCCGTGGTTGGTGCAAAGGACCGCACACCACCCTGACCTGCCCCAAGCAAATCCCCCCCAGCTGTAATAACTGTGGCGGAAACCACCCCTCTTAATATCGAAATTGTCTCACCACCGTCGAAAAGATGGCAAAAATCTCCCTTAGGAGAACAAAAAATGTCCCTCTCATCATCCCTACCCACAATGATAGGAAAGCCACCAGGCGTGTCTCCCCAGGAGTCTCCTATGCGGCGACTCTCAACCCTACAATTCACCCCCAAACACAGGCTGAGCGACTCCCCCCTCCCCCCAGAACCTCAGCCAGAGTCAACGAAATGATCTCCCCCAGCACAGTCCAATGAGCCGAGTATGGCTCAAATTATGTTCATAATGCTGCGACTTATGGACAACATGACCAACCTCCTCAACAAAGTTGACAGGTTAATGGACAACTCCCTTCGGCATGACTGAGGAGTATCTCATAAACTATAACATCCGAGGCCTTAAACACAAAAAGGCCGAAATTGAGATACTTCTCTCCCAATACAGTCCAGCAGTAGTTGGAATTACTGACACCTTACTTTCCCACATGGACAAGGTCCTATTTAAAGGGTACAAAATCTACAGAACAGATCGTAAAACCGGAACCTCGGGCGGAGTCGCGAGACACTCATACCACTATACTCCTCACTTAACCAACTTGAATCTGCCCTTAGACGGACAAAGGGGGGTAAATCCTCTGGCCACGACTCCATCCCATATGTACTACTCAAGATGCTTCCAAGAAAAGGGAAAGCCTATTTACTAAATCTCTTCAACTCCTCCATGAGAATTGGATACTACCCGAATGCCTGGAAACATGCCGTCATTGTTTCAGTACATAAACCATACAAAAAGAATGATCTTCCGGAGCACTACAGACCCATCAGCTTGCTCAACCATATATCAAAAATATATGAAAAACTGTTGCTTAGACACATCCTCGATCACTGCGACAGAAGCAATATAATTCCTCCCGAGCAGACTGGATTTCGGATAGGCCTCTCTTGTGAACATCACCTGGCCAAACTCCAATCACATGCGTCTCAGCACATCACCATGAACAGAGCCGCGGCATTCATCTCTCTCGATTGTACCCAGGCATTCGACTGTGTATCCCACCAAATCCTCATCAGAAGATTAAGTGATTATGGCTTCCCATCCCTACTTGTATCCATCATCAGGGAGTATCTCACGGGAAGGACCTTCTCCGTAAGAGTTGGGAACACTGTATCTTCCCCCAAAGCCACCACCTGCGGTGTCCCACAAGGATCGGTACTCGGCCCTACCCAATTTACCATCTACACAGCCCACGTTATCAACATGAAATTCCCTGGAGTAGAGATATCGGCCTACGCTGACGACATTGGAGTCTACTCCTCCAGCATCCAGGCATCCAAAGCACTCAAACCCACCCAAGACGCCTGCCAAGACATCGTCAAAGCCCTGGATAACATCGGGATACGTGTAAATCCATCCAAAACTGATGCGGTCATCATGACCCATCATAAAAAGAAAAAAGGAAGACTACCGACCCATTTCACAATAGGGGGGAAATTACAGAAAGTTTCCACATGTCTCAACTACTTGGGAGTCCATATACACAGGAACCTCACCATCTCCAAACATGTAACCAGTAGGATTAAGCTTGCGAGACTTAAGAGTCTCAGACTCCACCATCTTCTAATGTCTCCCAATCTATCGCTTAGACTTAAGCTTCTAATATATAAAGCGATTATCAGACCTGTCCTACTGCATGGCGCTCCAAGCATGAGATACATGTACCCCAGCACTCTACGCAGACCCCAGTCCTTCCAAAATGGAATTCTAAAAAGACTGGTATTTCATACAACCCTTCAAAGGGCGAAGATGTCAACTATCCAAGAGGAGCTCGAGATACCCACAGTCACGGAGTTCATCCGAAGGAGACACATTAAATTCTTTGACGGACTCCGCCACTGCACTAATCCTCTCTTCAAAGAAGTCAGCTCTCCAATACTACCCATGAGGTGGTCTGTTAATAACGAGAAGGGAACCATCCTTGACCTTCTCACCCTTTAGGACAATTCCTTGACATGTTCAACAAATTTTGTAAATAATCTTAGGTATAAGATAGTTCTTAAGTTAGTTTTAGTTTAGTATTTAGTTCAATATGTTAAACACGGAAGTCCCTCCCCTCAGACTCCTTACTATGTTAAACCTAGAATAAGTATATTCTATATGTAATAATATCAATTTAATCACACCTTCAAGTATTACAAATATAAAATTAATAATATAAGGTCACCTCTTACATAACCACCTATTGGTTCGCCAATTGGTGGCTATTACTTGTATAAAATATAAAAATAAAAGAGGGTAAGAAAAAAAAAAAAACTTCCCGCATTCCGGTGTTAGCTGAGAGTCGGTCTAGTCATAAGGTTAGAAGGCTGTCTTAGCCTTAGTTAGTTTTAAGTTAATAATTAGTAATAGTAAGTAAGTTGTAAATTATAAAGTACTTTTTGTTTTGAGAAATAAAGTTTTTTTCAACTATTCGTGAACAAGAGATTTAACTGTCGTATAGGAAAGG
Source organism: Oncopeltus fasciatus (assembly GCA_000696205.2). Taxonomy (NCBI): domain Eukaryota; kingdom Metazoa; phylum Arthropoda; class Insecta; order Hemiptera; family Lygaeidae; genus Oncopeltus; species Oncopeltus fasciatus. The sequence goes on along the minus strand of KZ809070.1, from coordinate 111,348 downwards.
TATTAATTAGAGCTTTATTGATGTTTTCTGATAGTGTGGTTATAGGTATAGGGTAGGGAATGGAATATTGGAGTGTGGAATTGGAGTAGTGGGGGGAGGGAAATGAGAATTATAAAATTGATTGATGTGTCTGTTTATTGTGTGTCGTGGAAAGACATTGTGGTTAAGTGTTTGTTATGTATTTAATGTTTTTGTCGGGGAATATATTGCCGGAGAGGTTAAGGGTTCTGGAAATGAGGTTTTTTGCAACATTTATTTTTTTATGATAGGGGTGTGAGGAGTTAAAATGTAGGAGGCGTCTAGAGTATGTAGGTTTAGTGTACCAGTCCGTTATTATGGAGCCGTCTTGGTTTCTGATTAGGAGTCGATTGTCAGATTCCAGTTCTCCAATTTTAAGCTTAGGTGGTAAGAGTTAAAGGAATTGGGGATTTCTGGCACTTTGTCTGGGTTGAGTATTAATAAGAGGTCAGATGATAAGTAGATACGTATTTTCTTATAAAAAATATGTCGTTTGGAAAAGAAGGAAGGACTGTGTCAAGTAGGGCTTTCATGGAGATATAGCTATTTCTGGGGCGAGACAGTTACCCATGGCCAATCCAGATATCTGTTTGCAGAATTTTTTTTGGATGAGTAGGAAACCAGAATTGCAGCATAGTGAGAGAGTCTGTAGGTAAGCAGCTAAATGTAAAGTTGTGTGTGGTTCTATCACATCCCAGTTGTTTTTAACTATATTGAAAGCTTTGTCAATGGGAACGTTCTTGAACAGGCTAATGACGTCAAGGGATGTAAGGATAAAATAACAATTTTGAGAGATTTTATCAAATGTTTAAGGGTAAAGGAATTTATTTATATCGTAGGAATCATTATGGCTTGGTGCTTGTAGGGAAGGGAGTAGGAATTTACTAAGTTTAAAGGAGGGGGAATTAATGTTGGATACGATAGGACGAAGAGTGTTTGTGTATTTGGGGGAATCCATAACATCTTGGGGCTTGAGAATTGTAGGAAGTGAGGTTTCTATATGTTTTGCTGTCAATATATTATTGATCGCGCAGTGAGGATATGTGTATGAATTTGCGAATGAGTGCGTTATTAGTAAGGGGGAGATATATTGTGTCGTCATTAAGTAATGTGCGCATTTTTTCCGTGTAATCTGTCTTGTCCATTATGACAGTTTTATTACCAAGGCTAAGAATGTTGATTATATTAGAAGGAATATTGATGAAAGAAATGTGTACAAAATCAGAGTTAGTTACAGGGAAGATTTTATGTTTGTTTGAGTGTTGTAGGAGAGTTTTGAACTTGTGTTTGTGTTGTTGTTTTTTTTTTGGTGAATGACCTACTTGACACAGTCCTTCCTTCTTTCCCGAACGACATCTTTTTTTTTTATAAGAAGTAACATAGACGACCTCTTATTAATACTCAACACAGACAAAGTGCCAGAAATTCCCAATTCCTTTAACTCTTACCACCTTAGCTTAAAATTGGAGAACTGGAATCTGACAATCGACTCCCAATCAGAAACCAAGACGGCTCCATAATAACGGACTGGTACACTAAACCTACATACTCTAGACGCCTCCTACATTTTAACTCCTCACACCCCTATCATCAAAAATAAATGTTGCAAAAAACCTCATTTCTAGAACCCTTAACCTCTCCGGCAATATATTACATAGCAACAACATTAAATACATAACAGAGACTCTTAACCATAACGACTTTCCACGACACACAATAAACAGACACATCAATCAATTTTATAATTCTCATTTACCTCCCCCCACCACTCCAATTCCACATAGTGACACTCCAATATTCCATTCCCACTCTATCAGAAAACATCAATAAAGCTCTAATTAATACCTTCCCTATACGACGCATAGACTTCTCCAACAACAAACTACAAAACTTATATACTAAACTGAAAGACCCCAACCCAGATACTGACATATGCGACTGAACCCAACCTATTTAAACGACTTTTGGCCGAGTCTATTCACATACATTTAGAACATAACCTAATTAATGACAAAACACACAAAGTCTATATTTCTTCCACATACAGTAATATTTTTCACATCTTAAAACAAAAATTATAATAAGACCACGCCATTTCATTTTTCCCCTTCCACTGTCCTACAGCGATAAGTGCTGTACCTAAAGCCATTTAAACCGTCTCATCCGTTCCCAGTTCCTTTCCACAACTGTCAAATAAAATTTTTTTAAAGAGATCAGTCATGATGTAGATTCAGTTGACCACGGGTCTCTCTATTTGGTATGTACACTTACGAATTTTATTAATATTTTTTATATACAATATCTTTAATATCCATTTTTACAATCGAGTATATACAGTTTTCATTCATTAATCTTTGTTTGATTATGATATATAGTCCTGTTTCTATATTATTTTTTATTTCATATTCAGCCCTGAAATTGAGGCCGAAACAAACACTATTTTAGGCTTAAATAAACACTATGTGTGTTCATGCTCAGATAAGTTAGATTTTCATAGTTAGTTAGTGTTTTGGTTACAAATTAGTTTTTAATTGCTCAACTACCATGACTGAATTCCCGACAATCCTCTCTTCATATAATACTTAAATTTAGACAATAATTATTATCTATTCTCTCAACTTCCATCACAATCTGGGCAACCCAACACCCTGTAAAATATAGTTTTACCATATTTCACCTATTAATTGTGTATCCTGTTTAAAATTGAAAGCATTGCCATCCCGTCTAACATTTACTGCATTGTAAAACTTTTTACGCTAGTTGTCCATTTCTTCATCAATCAATTGTGTGTACATGCTCAGATAAGTTAGGGTGATTATTTTCCTTCCTGATTTCAAGCAGATGTTGCCTTACTCTTATCCCCATTGGTTCATCTCACCATATTGGACCCCTCAACAGTCCGTGCATTTAACCTTGTAAACCGCTCCAATAGTATGTTCTTTAGTTATAGAAACTTTCACTTTGTAGTCTAGATTTTTGATTGGACGAATATCCTTGTAGGCAACTTTGTATCTCTCAATATGGCCCTCTTGGTTCTATCGGATACCCCCTGTATATATACCATATATGGTATATATATTTCACTCTACTTACAAAAGGGAAATCCATTTCCTAAGAAAAGGTTTTCGGCTTATCTAGACCTGACTAGAAGTTTCTATACAACTATAAAAATGGCTCATGAGCAATCCTCGTGTCAGAGTCAGATTGAGTGTTGTGTTTAGAGCATTGGGCTAGTCACGGTCCTAGCAGTAACTAAAAGTGACAGTAACTAGTGAGTGCAGATCTAGTGTAGACAATTTAGCAAGTTGTTCTGAGATCTTTTTATATAATAGACACTTGTCATTTATTTGTATATATTTGTTCTTTAGCTGTAAGTAATTTATTTATTTCTTAGTAAAGGCAGTAGATTTAATTGTTATCTGTTATTAGTAAGTATAATTGTTTATTATAATAAATTAGTTTCTATTTATTACTGTATTTAATTATTACCATACCTTCTATTATCCGTCTTCATTGGTTTCTGCAAACCATCTTCTGTTGGCGAACGCTTTCGGACATTGTCCATTTCTTGGCCGAATATATCTGTTCACTGTCACTGTCAGTATTCAACTGCGTTTGTTACTTTCGGAATACTTAGAACACCTCAACAAAGGAGATTACAACTAATCCCTGTCTCAACTAATACCTGAAATGATGAATACTGACCCTCATAACTCTCGCGTTTGACAGACCGTATCGCCGACAAAGCGACCGTTACAGCTAAACGACTCATACCTGACGCATCCGACTAACCCACATAATACAAACGCAGTTGAATACAGACAGTGACAGTGAACACATGTATTCGGCCACGAAGATGGACAATGTCTGAAAGCGCTCGCCAACAGATGGTTTGCAGAAACCAATGAAGACGGATAATAGAAGGTATGATAGTTCTATACTCATTGGTAGTGAAAATAACCTTTTAGAGTATTTAATTATTATTGGCCCATAGCCCAAACAATTTTTGTAAATTTTGAGGACTATAGTTTTGTACAAGAAAATATCTCTCAGGCTACAAGATCTAAAAGTAGCAGATGTAAAAAAAGAGTAGGAGAGATCTAGATACTCCTGGATTGAAATCAGTACAACAATAGAGCCTGCGTCAAGTTCTAATAGATGCAGCAGAAGGTCCTGAAACGATAATAATATAATGCTTTAAAAAATAAATTAATCAAAAATTCAGCTTTCAGCCTTGCAAGAAAATTAGGACATCTGAAACACATGAGAGACGATGAGATTCCAAAAGGTTCCTGCTGGAAGAGGTCCATGGAAGGAGATGAGTAAGTTGACTTCATGTGCAGGATGGTGTGGTTCATTATGCACGGGCCCTGCTGGGCGTGTGAAACTGGAGAGCAGTAGCAGTGGACAGAGTTTACTGGCAAAGAAGAATTCTGGAGGCCTCGACTCTCAGATGAGTTGTTTCGCCACAGAAGTAGTAGCACATACACACGTACATATATATAGGGAGATTTTAAAAATATTTATAATATTTTTTCATGTATTATTTGTAATAATTTAAAATTATTATTTTAAAGAAAAAAGGTTAATTATTATAGGTAAAGGTTAGCAGGACTATTTCTTGAGCAATGAAGAAGGTATTTTTGGCTTTATAACAAGCAATAAGAATAGGCTTGATTTTTCTCAATGATGATTGGTAGTGACTGAAAGATGGTAAGTTAAAACAAGTTGTAACAGTTAAAATTGAACAAGAACACATTTAACATAGTAAATTATAATATTTTTTTCTTCAAAAATTAATAAAATATAGGAAAGGGTTAACAAATAAATTGCATACTTAAAAACAATAAACATCAACATTAAAATATTTATAGGGTAATTTTTTCAATTCTTTAAAGAAATTTTATGATTTTGCTAGTATCAAGGCCTTTAATGTCTTCTGATGAAGGCGATTAAAAATTTGCATTTTTAAAATCTTAGAAGCTACAATTTTAGAACCTTGCTTAAGACTAGTTAGCATTTGAAGGAATGTCTAAGTAGTTATAATTTTTAATGAATTATATTCCAGCAGAACACTACTTTTAACTCTAAATTCCAGCAGCAACCAGATAATTCTTTTCATCAATATAAACTTTAATATACAGGCGATGGTGATGCTTGAGAAAATTAAAAATAGAAACCTGTATAGAAATATTGTGGAAGCCACACAATATCATTCATCCTAATAGACTATTTTTCTTCAAACCTACTGAAAATAAGGATGACTGAAATAGGTAAGAAAATACAACATACATGCTTCTTGCTTATTTATTACTTAAAAAATGTAACCTGTTTATTTAGATTTTTCGATTAATATATTCATTATTTACATCATGCTGGTCTATGTTACTTCATTTTAAGGAGCTACAGTTAAAATATTTTTTTAACTATTTCACGCCCCTATGATTTCGTTTAACTAATTCATTCACATAGATATGGATCTATTTACCATAATTTTGATAAAGGTTTATTCCCAACATTGGTGATCTGTTCTAAAATATGCTTCATTAGAACTTTAGTTAATTCACTTTCGGGAAGATCAGCATTTATTACCTAAAACATATTAATTCAATTGAAAGGATTAAAAATGTGTGAAATATTAATTACAAGTCAAACAAGCATTCTTTAAAGAACTGCAGTGATTCCCTTGAATAGCAAAAACATTTTTATTAGGTTTGTAGATACTTTATTACATTTTTATTTTATTAACTTGAAATATTTTGAATAGAAGAAAATGAAATATTTTCAATTTTTATTATCTCATTGATGTGTTTTATTTTTATTTTGCCCTATATCAACTTTATGAACTAAGGTTTATAGAATTGATTATTATTAGAATTTATAATCATGTATTGAAAAATGATTTTATTTGCTTTTAATCATAATTAATAAGTTTAGCACCAATATATTATACATTTAATGAATTTTTTATCTAATTATCAAATTTAAAAAAGCATAAATCATGTAAGAAATACTTTTGAATTGGTACAAAAACTATTATGCTTAATTTCTTTAGTATCACAAGTATTTCTATACATATATACATAGTTTGTGTGCGTGTGTATATAATATACATAATTCATAAAAATTTTCTTAGGAGCAGTTATAAGAAAAAACAAAGTGTGCACGATAATATATAGTCATTAATGACAAAAAAAAATAAAATATTGTCCCTTAGTAACAGTTTTAACAAATAAACAACTAATGAGAGGGAATAGAATAAAAAATCTATCTGTCCCAGCCAGGACTCGAACCTGGATCTCCTGCTTTCCGAGCTGGTATGCTTCCATTACACCGCCAGGACGAGCCAGATAACTTATTAAATTCCCAACACACTAGTGAGAGCCTAACCCATGAGAAAAATGAACACATTGTCTTATGCTCGAAGGAGCTGACATTGTCTAGCTATTTATCGACTCTCGTTATTTACTTTTTTAATTTTCATTTATAAATATTAATTTAGTTGTGGTTTATTATCCAAATAAATTTTAAACAATTAATGAGAGGGAATAGAATAAAAAATCTATCTGTCCCACCCAGGAGTCGAACCTGGATCTCCTGCTTTCCAGGCTGGTATGCGTCCTTACACCACCAGGACGAGCCAGATAACTTATCGCATTAGTCCTGGCTGGGACAGATAGATTTTTTATTCTATCCCCTCCCATTAATTGTTTAAAATTTACATGGGATAATAAACCACAACTAAATTAATATTTATAAATGATTTAACGAATTTATCTTTCATATAATGATAATCTATAATTATAAAGAACCAAAAAATAAGTTACTAATGAATTATATAAAATTAATAAATATTTATTATTTCAAATACAGTAAAAATATATAGAAGTAGCAAAAATTAACAATGAAATTCTCATGATAAATGTAGCATGCTTTTATAATACTCTTAATATGGATAAATTCAATACTTGACTAGTACTTAGAAACAATATCAATCCTAATTCTCAAATCTAGAAAATTAAATAAATAAAAATGTGACAACTGACTACTATAAATTTTTAGTTTGAGAATGGAAAAGTGAACTTTTCCATTTCAGTCATGGAAATGTGAACTTAGAGACAGGACGTCCTCTCTCGTCTTCATGATAGCCCTGAAGATGGCTTACAATGCAATCTTATAATAATCTTATAAAAAATATACTTTTTTTAAATTTGTATTTTTTTTTCTACCTTGATCGAACCCGAACTCATGACAACTAGATGAGTTTATCTGATAGAGAACAGATTACTCCATATTGATGCACAGTTATCGTACGAAAAAGAGGATATTGCAATATGTAATTATTGCAAAAACTGTTAAACATCATTACAGAGAGGTTTATTAGGATAGTAAAACTCTTAATTCATGTAATGCGTGAAACCTCAAAAGATGATCCAAACTTTGTTAAAATTTGGAGATATTCATTAGGGTACTTTATTATTCTCAGTTCTTTATTAATTGCAACACTTACAGAAATAATAATGCAACAGTACTTTCAAAGTAAAAAATGAACAAAGAATAATTACTAAATACTGCATCTTTCCGCTGTAATGAATGCTCTTGCACTCATTATGCTACAATTTGTATACCATGCGTTGTTACAAAAATGAAGTTGAAATTCTATTATGGTTCATATGCTCTATATTCTGCTTTGGCATAAAAAATTTATTGCATTTTATAAACTTGTAAAATAAACTCATAAACTATTGAAATATTGACATTAATTAACTTAAAATGTTAGCATTAATGCAATACATTTAATAAATGTTAAAGAATTTTATCTAAGTACAATCAATTTAGTAGTAGTAATCAAATTCCAAAACACCAGTTATATTTTATTTGCTCTTTTACATTTGTATACAATGATTTTAGAATGTAAGCCACTATTGTGCCCGAGATCACCTTTAAAATTAGTTTTTTGTATTTTTTATTATTAAATTCTAAATATTCCTTTAATATTTGGCAAAACTGAAACTCCCCCTTTTTCTTATTTTTTCATAACAATAGATGACTGTTTATCATCAGACTTAGTGAATTCATAAGTATTGTTGTTAAACTTTCTATGTTACTTAATTCTCAACATTTATTTAATATATACTATATCAATAAATAAATCCTTTTTGGGTTTCATTACTCTGTACTAAATATTACGTCTGTCACATTGATAAAACTGTTTCTACTTGAACATGAAATTTCAGATAACCCCCAATCCTATTGGTCCGATTACCCATAATAATGACCTCAACCTTTCTATTAACCTTTAAAAGCAACAAGACAAATTTCACTAAGGAAAATAACTAACTGCAGCTTCTAGGCTATGAAATATAGCATGTTAGTACAATACCGAAAACAATAAAGTGTTCTATATTCTAATTTTTTTTATAAACTTAAACCTACAAACATAACCTCAAGACTGCAAAAACAGAATCTTTTGATTACCCACCAGTTTTTCTATCTTTGAATTAATCAACTGCAGCAGCAAATAGTTTTTATATTATTGAGTATCTCAAAATTCATTTTACTGCAGTTTCTGAGAACATTATTTCCCCAATCAATTAAGGACACTTTTTATTCTTGGAATTATGCCTGCTATTTCTATCATAAATGATTTAGCTTTAAAACTAATTTCTTCATCAGAATTAGTATAATATTTTTGAATATTGTTCAACAATAACTTTTTAATATATTTTTTTAAATTTGAGAATGAGTTTATTTCTTCAAAATTAGGTAGCCCCCTATTCTAGTCAAGCTTTCATAGACATTAGACAAGCTTTCATTTCTTGATAAAAGATAGTGTAGTACGGGACTCAAACCCATAGTGGCTGATTTAAGAGTCAATTTCAACATGTTATTAGTGACTGAAATATAATGTATTTTCTAGAAATATAATATCAATGAAGTTAATCAGTGAATGACAAAACTTCACTTTCAATTGAAAAGGAACTGTAGATATTCTTCCAATTGAATTTTCATAACTTTGCCCAGCGTAGTAGTTAAAAATATACCAAGCAAAGGTGTTGACACCTGCTCTTAAGGGGTTAGTGTTAATCATCAATTTATATTGGCTTAAATAAATATAATAATATTATAAGCACATTCAAAGTTGAAAAACTAGTGTGAGGTTGTTCTTCAGTTTCCTTTCAATCAGGAAGCTGAAGGACAGCCACACTTTTCTCAACTCAAGATAGCTGTTCGTAATAATGAAATGAACAGCTTTTAATTTCAAATTTTCTTAAGATACTAACCAACGGTTAACAATCCCTTTAGAACATTCTCTAATCTTGTTAAATCCCATTCAACTCCTTATAAAAAAGCCACAGTTTAGCTATTTGTTTCAAAGAAGCTTGACATTGTTCTATGAAATTCTCATAACTAAAATACAACTGGAAAAAAAAAAAAATTCACACCACTGAAGTAACTTGTGAAATTATTAAATATGAAGGGAAAGGTGTCTTTGACCAGCACAATGGGTGTTGGTATGAAAAAATTTAGCAGTGGAGACATAAAATTGAAAAGGAAGAAGGGCTCCAGCAGGAACTACAAATGAAACTTGATGAGATTCTGCAGGTGCTGTTGAGTCAATTCCATCCACAATTACTCCTGAACTTGCCAGGGAGTATGGTGTGTCAAAAGATACAATTAGTTGCCATCTACTCTCCATGGGGAAGGTGGAAAAGAGGAGTAGACTTGCCACAAACTTACTCAGCAATTATTTAAGAGGTTAAAAATTTGTGAAAATTTATTGAAAACTCTTCTGATATAAGATTTTACCAAAAGATTTTCACCTGTGATGAAAAGTGGTTTTACTGGCAAAACCTGAATACCCTTGGGTATATCAAACTGATTTCCTGGTCGCTACAAGGAGGCAATTTGGGGGGGGGGGGGGGAAGAAAGCCATGTTTGTTTTCTTTTGAATTTAGGAGGTATTATTTATCACNAAAATAAGAAATTAAAATTTTATATTCTGAAGATAATCCATGAAACTTTAAATTTAATGGAATGAAGCAGTATAAGTGGTTACCCAGAGTTACCTCTATATTAGCATTCTTTTTGGGGCTGGATCCAAGTTTTCACTTTTAGCTTAGTAAATTGTCTGTACTTCACACAATAAATATTTATTAATAATTGAGTGTTTTCAGGATGGAGTATCCCATTAGGGCTAAGTTATCTCAAATCAGATAAAGAATCAGTTTCTAATTTTCCTAAATTATTCTTAAATATTACTCAGATGTTTACTTAATAATGTTTTACTAATACAGTATTCTACTGCTTATTTAATACCCTGTATTTCTTTCTCGTTCTCCCATCATCTCAAATAGTCCATTTAACCCATTATTTTGTATTGTTCACAAGCAAATAGTATCACACTGCAGTATATAGCATATACTAAGGATTAAAATTTAATTGTTTCTTAATTATAAAGTGGGAGAGATATACGAAAGGATAGCAAAATATATTTAGATTTTATATTATTGATCAATTTAAAAATAAATAAATAAAATTTTTATTTTCAAAAACCACTTGACAAATATTTTTTAGTTATGTATTAAAAAAGAACAGTTATCAAATACGAGACTAAATAAATTACCCTTATTGAGGTTTCTCAGTTAATGGTACATACTATAGATTACCGCTATTTGGATCAGGATTAAGCCAGTTTAAAATGGTGTGAATGTGGCAGAAAGGCAGATACTTGAATGTTAATAAGGTTCTTTGAGATGACAGCAGACGCGGACTGTTATAATAAATAATTATCAATAAGTATTTATTTTACAGAAGAGTAGTATTTGAGAAATAAGTTAATATTTACATTAGAGTTTAATGAATTAATATTTACTAGTTAAGTGTCCTAGAAAATTTAAAAATATAAATGGCAACCCAGTTTGGGACTAATTTTAAAAAATGTATACATATTCATAAATACTTCTACCAGGCTTGACCATGTAGTAAAGTTACTTTTTCTCAAACTTGAAACTTTAACTTTATTACAACAACCCCAGAAGTATTTATGAGTATTCCTGGAAACCGTGGAAGCCTAAGTGAACATCTTAATATATACATATTTAGAATATTGTTGCATACACTGTTTTTAGAACCATCAGAGACTCCTCATGTAGTGGAATCACACGCTAAGCAGTCACCTAGGATAAGAAAACGAAGGTATGTTCAGGTGGCTCCTTGTGGCGCAGGTGGGATATGACTCTTCAGTTGGCAAGGGTAGGCTTCAGTTGGGACTGATGGGGTAGGCTAGAGCCTCACAAGCCAACTCATGAGGCTCCAAGGTCGATCTTTGGAAGCAGCCCCTCTACCTGATTCAAGGAAAGAGAGCTGATTACCCTCTCCCCTTAAAATACTGATATTATTAAATCTCTTCATAGAAACAATGCAAAAAATCTACAGAATCGACCCATGATCCATCATAAGACCTATGTATTGCTTAATGGAATATTTCCAACAGCTGATAAATAGTAAGGTTCCAGGTCAGACAGATAAAGCCTCTGAGATCTGGGAGAAACTCTAAAGAAAGTATTGCACTATGTAAGTCAATCAACAACAAATCAGTTCTTCTAAATTAGGATTATCATATAAAAAATATAAAAAAATAAAAGTATACTCAACATAAGGTTATCACACATTGAAATGCAGGACTGTACCAGGCCCAAGAAGAACTGCACATTCCTGGAAAGCTCTTTTGTCCAGCAAAAATGACCCCAGATATATAGTGAGCACAGAACTCTCTTTGGAGTTAGAGCACAACAGTGGTGTAAGGCTGAGTTACTCCATGGCTTGCCTTCTTTTTAACTTGACAGGGGAAAAATTGTAAAGAACTCATGTACAAATGAAACAAAACATACTCTGTTAGACAGATTAGACCAACTTTTTGGATATGTTGATGTAGCAGCAAGATCTGAAAGAGCTCTGAAGGAAGCATATCTTGCCATTGAAGCTACGTTTATCGTTTATAATATAAAGTAAGGCCACTAGAAAATTGGTCCAAACAAGTTTGAACAGATAAAAGTTGTCTGATCATTTCCAAAAATTTTAAAATAATTTAATATCCATGTCATAAGCAAACATTGGATTCTGTAAGAAAGTATAAAATTCTTTGAAGCAAGCTACCCATTCTTGAAATAGAAAAATATTGGTCTGAGTAGAATTGGACAAACTTCCTGATCTAAACTAATTTTTTAAAATAAACTAATTTAAATTATTTAAGTGCTATTGTGGAGATGAAAATACTGGAGAAGATAATTTTTTTTTTTTTAATTTTGAACAACCTGAGTGAGGGTTATATTGATCCAATTATATGAGTAAAGAATGAGTTACTTTACACACAGGTGTAAAGAATGAGTTATTTATCCAAAATATGGCCAAAAATAGATTTTTAGAAATATTTTTAAAAAGCATTTACACCAGTGATTGTAGATAAGTTGTTCCTTTATTCAATGGTCAGAAAAAACAGTATACTCCCACAAAAATAAATTTGACAGATGATTAAAAAAAATAATTGCATGAAGCTCTATTTTTTTTTTCTATTTAAATAATAGGATAGATTAAAACCCAAGATTGTCACACCTACTAGCCAGAATTAACAAGCAGAGATTATTTCATAAAGGTTTAAACAGAAATTATACAATTTGCGGGAATCAAACATATATATTCTTTAACATGCTTAATATTTACCTCTTTAGCCACAGAATATGCAATACCAGAATAAGAATATCGGTCAACTAATACGGTGGTCCCTTTTTTTAAAAGCTCTTCCATTTTTTTTCTATGGAAAAATAAAATAAAATTACTAAAGGCTAAGAAACAGTTGTTAAATGTATGCTAAGACTCCCTAAATAAAAGGCAGAGAATTAATCTTCCAAATTATATAGATTTTATTTCTGATGTCTTGGACTTACAGAGCAATTTTCTTGAACATTGAATGTGTTATTCTTAAAAAGCTTATTCCCATATCATCCCTATCCAAAACTTTAACAAATAATATAAGTAAATAAATGCCTTACCTGGGATCCCCATATTACGACAAAGAAATAGGCAACCAACAGAAGCCACAAATAAATATAAATATAATAATAAATAAATAAAAACATATATAATATAAAAATGTACAAACATAAAGACTCACCAATAAATGTTGAAAATTATCTTGCTAAAAGGAATGACTAATATATACTATACTTAAATCCACTAGATTACAGCACAGAAGTCTGGGGCAGTGCTAAACCTTCCCACATCCAACGAATCCAGTCCAAGATCTTATAATAATGGCCAAACTTGCCCCCCCTCCCCAATATGTATCTAACCTGACAATAAATACAGACCTTGACATCTCTTTTATTGCTAAATGACATATGAAATATATCAGTACCTCTCATTCTCTTTCTTTTTTCTTGCTTGAAATGAGGCACTAGTTAAGGGAGTAACATCATCTTTTAAAAGAAGGTTACAGAGTTCAGGTATTATTCTGATTTACATATGTGAAGTATGTAATAGGTGAACAAATTCAATATTGAGCACATTTCTAATATATTAAGATCAGAATTATGGAAAAGATAAAATATTACACTAAAATAGCTAGTCCAACAGATGCATAAAAAAGAAGCAAATATTTAAGTCTCACATTATTAATAAACAAATAACTAATTCATAAGCAATGCAGATTTATATTTTTTTTAAATATCAAAATTTCCTGTTTTTAAGTATTTCTTTACAAAAAAACAACCAAATTTTCAATGAGATACAACAACATTACAAATATTAAGTAATCAAGATGAAAATTTAACAAATATAACTTGGAGAAAACAGTAAAAAAAAATTGCAGCTACCTTAATGTCATGGTGATATAGCGAAGGCCCCAAGAATAATAAGTTTATATCAAAGAGAATCCTCTGACTCTTTCTATTATTCTTTATCTGAGAAAAACAAGTAATAGGCAACGGTCCAGTAGTGGAACGATTTGTGAAGATGTGTTTCTACACACAACTAGATTATTACATATTAGTAATTAAAACAGAGGAGCTTGATGTTCCAGTGATTAGAAATCCTGAGTTTTAATAACCCAGAGGATTCCTGATGGATGTGCACCTTAGGATCCCACCCTAATTGGATAAATTTAATTATTAAATGGGAGAAAATCAGGTAGGAAGAATGGTGCGCTGACCACACACTTTCTTTAGCGGGCTATGAATAAATGTATCACCAACCACATGTTTCCTCTGGACCCCTATGGACTGGGTAATTAGAACATAAAACTAAATAAAAAAAACTTACAAGAACTCCCATCGATTTGCAGTAAATAGTAAATGAACTGCCTGCTCTGGAAGCTGTATATCATGCTCCTTGAGATAAATATCAATCATTTTTCCAATACAGCTACTCCTATCTAAATATATAAAATGATATTAATGTTAAATTAATAAAGATATAATACATTAAATAAGTAAGTTCCAAAGAAAGATTTAAATATACTCAAAATCCTTTTCTATCCCTAAGACTGACTAAAAGGAATATTTCTAATTAACCTGATTTTGCAAATGAAATACTTCATACATTAATTAAAGCTAATTCCAATTTAAAGAAATTTAAAATATTGTTTTTATGAACACTCATTTTATTCAGAAGTTTAAAGTAATATAAGTGTGTGTAGTTTAAAAAGTCTCAACTATTTACCAGGAAAACACATCCCCTCAGCCTGTATTTTTTGGTCATCTAATTGTTTCAATATACTCTTAATCTGAGAACTTTTCCCACAACGATCCAGTCCTTCAAACACTATGAGAGCACCGCGATTCATGGTAACCGAAATTGTCTACAAACTAGAATTAAATAACTGAAACAAACATAAAGTTTAGTTGTTCATTCAATTTTCACCCGCCATCATTCTTTTAACAATCGAATGAAGATTATGAAGGAAGGATCAGTGTAAGTTAAAGAAATAACGTTATACAAGAGAAATACCGTCATGCAATAACTTTGAGAGACGTGTTAATGACGTCATACAAAGAATACTACCCAAGCCTTATCAATTACGTTTATGATACTATTCAAAAATCTCAAAATAACAGAATAATCTCTTACAGTAAACAGAATCCCAGAAGTGCACTAAAAACACTTCCAGATCTTGTTCTACAAATGCATTCTCAAATATAAAATAAATATATTTCGGATTGATTTAAAAAATACAATTTAAAAAATATATATATATAATAAAATAAACAATAAAAGAAATAAATGGTCATCACTGTGCAGGGAGAANATATATATATTTTATATATATTTTCATTATCTGCCGACGTTTTGACTTACATTGTAAGCCACCTTCAGGTCTATCATGAAGGCATAGGAACGTGTTAGTACCTGGATCAAATCTATATGACTGGCTATTAATTTATACTTAATTTATAATTTATTTAATACTCCACAGTAAAAAAAATCTCCATTTGAACTATAAATATATAAAGTATTTAGAAAGTAGGGATGTATTCAGTAAAAATATATCTTGACAAATAGAAACTTTATCAATATAATTAAAACAATTTAAGTAATTAGACAAAGCTATATATAAAAATGTGATCTTCGCATACTCATTGATTTATGCACCCGCCCACAAATTTTATGCGAATCATAAAAGTCTGTTAATTGCGGATAGTCCTCATAACAGGGATTTTTTTTTTCAACTCTTTCTTCTATCTTGCTTTGTTGACATAAAAATTGAACAGGAAGATATTTGATGCCGAAACTGATATCCTTTTATAAATATCAGTATTAATTAGTCCTGTTTATTGAATGCTTTTAGCAAGTTCTAAAGCAAAGTCCTACAGAAAAAAATTTTTTTTTTTTTGTGCCAAGGATTTTACCTTTATTTGGGGCGTTGATTCAAAATATGAAATTAGTTTGGCTTTATCAGCTCTACTTCTTTAGATCAGTGTTTTTTTAACGTACAGTTCTGCACAAAATGTGTAGTTCTAAATCACATATATAAGGATTGGTTTCTGTATGTTTTGGAAAGAGTTGTTATAAATGTAACCTAAAACGTACTGTATTGAAGATTATTCTTTAATAAAATGAGTTCAAGTAGAAGAAGTTCTGTAAATAAACCTGATGTGTTTTGCTAGATATGGGGACAATACACGTTAAAAGAAAACAGAAAATCAGTTAGTGAATTTCTAAAGAGAGATTATCTTGTATACGTTGGTATTAGTCTTGGTGATCGGGATTTACCCTGGTCACCGCATCAGGTCTGTAAAACTTGTACAGAACATTTACAACAGTGGACTGACGGGAAAAGAAAACTTTGAAATTAGGCGTACCGATGGTTTGGAGAAAACCACTTCGATGACTGCTATTACTGCTTTGTAAATATTACTGTCTTGTCGATACCAACGTTTCACTAGCAACCAGACCTCTTTGAGGACGAGTATCTCCTCTTATCACATATCTGATACTAATGAAGGTGACACTGACTATGAGGAAACTCTGTTAATTCCTGAAAGAAAAGTTGGTGTTGATTTAAGAAAAATTTAGAAATTAATTGGGTTTACTGATTTATACATATCAAAAGTTCAGTCAGAGAACACGAAGGATGACAAAACTTCTCCTAAGTTTTTAAAAATGCAAACATAACTTCAAAATAACAGGAGTTAATTAAGAAATTATTTAATTTCTTGAAGTGGCTTGATTGTGGATTTAAAACAAATTTGGATACATTGAAAACTTGGCAGAGGCCATGAAGATTTTAGAACGGAAGAGATTATCCATGGTATAATATGACTGTATTTGTTTACAAATTGCAATTACATGACGGATAATATCTCTTCATCTGAAAGTCAAGAAAAAAGACAAGAGCTTCAGAGTTGATTGGAAAAAATTCAAGACTGTCAATAAAACTCATAAATTTTGGCATTTCTGTCCTCCCAGAAGGCAAAATAACGCACTGTGAAATGGAAATTCCATTTGTTCCAAAAAATGAATGTATGAGTGTTAAAGCAGGCATTTGTGTTCGTTCTATTTTTATTAATGCAAAAAGCACATTGCTTTTACTTGCAAAATAATAGCTGAGTTCGTTTATGAATAAAATGTCAAGATTGTTTAATATCTTTGAGGGTACACTATTCAATTTAAAAGGAGAGTTTTTGACCATAGATATAATTATTAGATGATTTTAGTTGGGGTTCGGTCAAGGTAGATCCAAAAAAATACAATTTAAAAAAAAGTGTATTTTTTAAAAAGATTATTTGCCAAGGTTTCGGCTTACATTGTATTTCTACAGCCATCTTCAGAGCTGTAGAAATACAATGTCATGAGAATACAATAATAATTGACAATATTATAATACAGAATTACCATAATGTAATATCAAAAGTATGAATGAAGAAAGCTATCTAAGAGAATTTGAAAAACATGCAGACAACAACTTATTAAAAAATAATTGAATAACATTAAAACAGTAATTTACCACACCTGTCTATCATTAAGACGAGAGAGGACGTCCTGTCCATAAGTTCACATTACCATGACTGAAGAATATAATTTTTCAATGAAACAATGTGGGAGGAGGTGGAGTGGGGGAGAAGGTAAGAGGTGGAAGGTACAAAAGGAAAGCGGCCTGTTTGAAAAGGGGGCAATTAAAAGGACAAGGGAAAAAGAAAGGGTATTTATTATTGGGAATAAGTAACTTTGTAAATGTTTGACAGGTTTATTGAGACGGAGGGCTAATTATTTTTAGAATGTTGAAAATGTTTGAATAAGTTGAAGAAATTTGTTCTATGTCCGTTCTGTCATTAACTGGATAGTGTTGTAAGTTAATGTGAACGGTTTCAGACAAAAGGCATTTGTGTTCATAGGGTTCAGTGGAAAGAATGGTTATGCTCTCGAAGTCAAATGTGTGTTCTTCATGAAAAACATGTTTTAAACATGTTTAGTGAGGGCAGTTTTTATTAGTTTATTCTTGATGTCATTTTTATGGCAATGTAAGAACCATTGCAATTAGGTTGGAACAGGGAATCTTGTAGACAACATTAGTTCTGCTAGGAAGGGGGATGGGATCTTTGAGGTTGGTGCAAACAGATTTTAGTTTGTTGTTGGTGGAAAAAGAAAGCATAAGGTTAGTGAAAGTTTTTCTGAGAGATTTCTTAATAGTTTCAGAAAGTTTTGGAATATAAGAAAGAGAACGGAAAACGAGGTCGTTATTTTGGGGGAGGGGGATAGTTGGAGAAGTGGAAATAAAAAATTCTTTTACAAGTTTTTAATGGTGTGAGGAGGAAAACCATTGGACAGGAGGATGTAAGTAACACAGTAATATTTTTGCTGTGGAATATCTTGTCAGAGTGGGAGTGATCTGTAGATGAGGTTTTAGGCCACATTAAGTTTTTGATGATGAGTTGAAGTGGAGGAGACAAACTGAGTATGTGTGCTTGGTATACCAGTCAGTGGAGATAGAACCATTGGTGTTATGGATAATAAGGGTTTCAAGGAAGGGGAGTTGATAATCAGATTCCATTTCAATGGTAAATTTTAGACGAGGGTGGTATGAGTTAAATTGCAGTAAGGATCTGGGGGATTTTTTCTGGATTGAGAATGAGGAAGAGGTCGTCAACATATTTTTTAAGGAAGAAAATGTCGTTGTGAAAGGGGGGAAGGATAGAGTCTAGGAGGTCATTTAGGGTGATGTTTGAAATGTTGGGAGCAAGGTTATTTCCCATAGCCTTAGCATCCTTACTTATTTTTTAATAAGTTGTCTGTATGTTTTTCAAATTCTCTTATATAGCTTTCTACATTCATACTTTTGATATCACATTACGTTATGGTAATTCTGTATTATAATATTGTCAATTATTATTGTAGTCTCATGACATTGTATTTCTACAGCCCTGAAGATGGCTTACAATGTAAGCCGAAACGTTGGCAGATAATCTTTAAAAAAATACTTTTTTAAATTTGTATTTTTTTGGATCTACCTTGACCGAACCCCAACTAAAACCATCTAATAACTATTCAATTTAGTTCAATGAAATGACACTGAAGAATGATTATAAGAGTTAAATCTAGCAAAAATAAAGTTCCTCACCAGTGTGCTTGTAGTCGCAGAGACAAAAGAAATCTCTTAAAAGTTATATTGAATAATAAGGAGTGACGTGCTACCTGAACCCATAAATTTCAATGTCTACATTCAGTAGTTATTTGTTTTTCTAAATGAAATTTGGTACATCGCTTTTTAGTTGAAATTGATAGGCTGCGTTTGTTATACAGAGAAATCAGATAGAAAAGGATGATATCCAGTAATGTCATGTGCAAGAGCAAAAAGTCTTTTCACTGCTGCAAGCATAAATTTTGGCATTTATAAAACTCATAAAAGTTCAGAGGAATAAAATTCAATACAAATTATATAAAAGATATATTTTACATAACATAGCAATTTAAATATAAATATATATTAAATATTTATCAATATACTGAGAAACTTTCTTAGTTTCCATAGTTCCTGCATGTTGGACTATTTTCTTTTTAATTAAGAACCTTAGATTTAATGTGTGATATCTCACCGTATTTATAAATGGTTAGTGAAAACTATCACAAATACCTAATGTTGACTGGAAACCAATTTTTTTAACAAAGAGATTTAATCTGATTTTTTCATGTAAACTGTTTTAGATTATTTTAATACTAGTTGAGAACACTTCAGATTGTTTATCGATTAAATAATTATAATCTTTAATTATTTTATATTCTTTAACCATTTTTTTAAACCATTATTTATTTACTCATTACGCTTTAAAGAAAGAAAACCATTTATTAAGGTTTTCTTTCCTTAAAGTGAATCCCGAAGGAGCGTAGATATTGAGGATGTTTTTATGACATATTTTTAGAAAATATTTTCTTCAATCCTACCTACTAGAATATATTGTATATATATACAATATTGATTACAGTAAATTTGTCTTCTAATCTATTCTATAATTAGCACATTTCCTGTAGGGAAATCCTTGGCACTATGATACATCTTTTGAAAAATATCAACTGATCTACACGGATCCTATATTGGAGGTCCAATAAATTATTTATACACAGACATTATTATAATAATATTTATAGTATTTCTTTTACTGTTTAGATGAGCTCTAGCATCCGCAATTTTTAAATAATGAAACCAAATTTTTACCTTCTGTTTACCAAACATGGGTTTATCAATGGCAAAAATAGAGAAGGAGGGAGACCAAATTTTTTCGGTCAAGTTTTTTTACAGTTAATTTCTTTGTTATTATTAGCTTACTAGAAAGTATTATTAGATTACTAAAAAGCATTAAGAGAAAATAGGTGTAAATATATTTTTTTATATCATTTATGTTATAAAACATGTTTCTAAGAAATGTGTATTAAGAATGATATTTGAGAATGAAATTTCGAATGTTAGGGCTTCATTTAATTTCATAGGTCATTATGATTATAAATTTAGGTCTCCGTTAAACTCCCCTTTCCCTCATCCAATTTGAACCGAAAATTAATTGTTTATGGGTATGCAATGAATGAAACAAAGTCCTAAAACTTGAAATTTCATTCTCAAAAGGTGTTTCTCTGAAGATATTACATCTTCTTTGCTATTAGAGTTACAAAAAGTACTTTAAGAAAAATACTTGTTAAAAAAGTGATTTATAAAAGTAAGCGCGTCCCCCAATCTTTCTTCTTGGCCCATCTAGAGCAAAGTTTAGTGTTCATATATTTTAAACTCAGTTTATAATTACACATACAATAATGAATACATTGACAATTCTTCAATTTGGTCTCCTTGTCAAACACAGATACCTCAGTCAATTTTCAAAACGCTACCCAAATATAGGATTTATTTTATATATTTTGAAGGGGGGAGACTAAACTACTCTCGAATTTACATTATGAAATCTTTCTTTCAATATGCATTTCTTGTTTCTATTTTTTCAAATTTAAAAATATATTTTGAATATATTAAATTCCACACCTATTAATAAGCTCTTTGAAGGCTAGTAAAATAGAGACAGTAACTGAATTAGCTTTAGGACTCTTACCTGAGTTTCCTTAAGCCCTGTATTCCTGGGCTTCATTAAACCTTAGATTAGGGTTTCCTAGAAAATGTTAGCGAATCCATCTGATCAACTATGAAATAATTTCAATTCGATCCAACCTCTTCCATTTTGAAATTACAGTTTTACAACCACGGAGATTACAAATACTTAGAAATTGATTCTCCAGAAGCCTGTCTTCTTTAGCTGACTGATGCTGAGCGAATATTTTATCAACTAGTATTAAAAAAATATTCTTTAAAATTGTTACACTATCATGAGAAAAATTCCTTATTTGCTAAAACAGTATTAAAAACTTATCTTTTTTACTTGTACTGACAATAAATGGAAATCAAACTACTCACTATGACACGACTTATAGTTTCAGAGCTTATTGAGACATGAACTCAAAAGTATCCTTCCCTCAACCTATTTATTACCTCATCATCCATTCTAATTTCTCCGACTTCTTCACTTTATCCTAATAAACCAAAATTTCTACATTCTTTCCTCCAATAAATTCTAAAGATAAATCTTTAGTCCTCTCCTCTTTATAATTTATACCGCAGATATGCCTACTCTTCCCAATGCCACCCTCTTCGCCATATTGTGGCAAACTAAGACACCTCAGACTTTTGCCTAGACTTACAAAGGAAATGTTCTGAATCATCTCTTTAAAACAAATGACTAATATATACAACTATACTGAAACCTACTTATACTTATGGCATAAAACCTAGGGCAATGCTAAAAATTGCTATACATCTAATCCCTATAATCCAAGAACCTACAAAAAATGGTCAGCTTCCATCCTTTATGTATCTAACCTCACTATACATATACAGACCTTGGCATCCCTTTTATGGCTCCCATTGCTTTATGAAGACTCGTCACCTAAACATTCTCTCTCCTTTCTATACATACCAATCTCTACATCATTGCCCTCTCATCCTCTTCTATTCCTGACCATCCTTTCCATCGACTCAGGCGTATGTGAACAATGGATCTTTTGTAACATCATACATTATTTTATGTATACTTTTAATAACTGTGCAGTGAAATGTTATTTACATATTATGTTTAAGCAAATAAGGTTCTACCAATGGGTCTTTTCTTTAATGTTAAACACAATACATAAACTAATTATATTTAAAAATATATGCAATACATTATATTGGTATATTAAAAAAAAAATTTCACGTAATAATAACAGTATTTAATAATATAAAAAAATTAAATAAAAGCAAGAATAATATTACCTATTGAGGATCCAGCAATAATGGCAATGCCTAGAGCTTTACTAAGTAATGCTTTGAGGCACAGTACTGAAAATTAAAGAAAAATAAATATGAAATAATGATAGAAAAATTCAGGAGATATTTGTATTAATAATTATGAATAAAATTCATTGTGAGAAATTAAAGTTAAAAAAGTATTACTTATAAAAAAGATATATTCAAGAAAATAAAGAAAACACAAAAAAAATACACATTTTCTTCTACTTTACCCACTCAAATACCAAAGAAAATTAAATTATTAAAGGGTACTTGAATTGATATTCAGCCATTTTTTTTTCATTGGCTAATACTATTTCATAAAATAAAGATATATTGAAGAATTGTTTTTCTACCATAAACTCCAGCAGACTGGATGTTTTATCACCGAAGCAAATTCAATAATTTATGAAAATTGAAACTCCTAAATATATAAATAGACACATAAACATTAAATGTTTGTCCATTTAGAAATCAGTTCATCAAATAACGTGAAAATTATTTAAATTTATGTAAAATGATAAATAAGAGATTCTTGCCTATTTCTTGCTGCTATTACATAAAATGAATGGCCTTGCTTGCATAGAAAAACAAAAAATATATAGATATAAGAATAAAAATAATTCATAGTTAATTTCTTGAATATTTCTCTCATTGGAGTGTACTCTGTTGGCATGATATGACAGAGCAAAATGAATTACAGGTAGGCCTTCCCAAGAGATTTACATAAGAATACAATTAACTCGTATTTAATGTCAGGCAAATGTATTTAGTTGATGCTTATATCAACATTTGAATAGCTGATTCAATACAGAAATGTGTCTATTTTATAACTGAAATCATATATTTCTTACATATATACATATACATTTTTTTTTGACAGAGATAAAATAAATTAAATGCTTATTCTGAAAGAAATTAACAAAATTAAAAATTAAAGACGGATAAAATGAACCAATACTTACTTTAAAGTGGGATAAAACAGTGATAGAATTTTTAAAAAAAGTTAATGTGCTTTTGGGAGATAAATTAAAAACTGAAAATTTTATGATAAAATAGTTAGATCTAATTACGTTATGATGATATAGGAATAAACTTTTAAAAGAGATAATTTTATGATAATCTTCAAGTTATTTTGAAAATATTGTGCCAAAATGCCACAAAAAAAAAAATTTGTTACAAGTCAACATTCTAAGCTACTTGCCTCAAGGCATTCTTAATGCCAGAAAGGTCATGGAACTGAATATACCATTTAAGAACTAATTTTTTATCACAATTGTAAAACGGTAAATGGAAAGTGATATTTTACCCTCCCATACAAGTATGTTACATTTGTAATCCCAATAAATGATAATATCCATAAGAACTCATTGTAAAATAGACTTTTATGGTTTATTATATCATAAATGTATTTAAATATATTTATATTGAGATTATTTTTACCTACAAGGTAACTAAAATTAAGGCTTCCATCATTTTACATTGGGTCAAAAATTATTATAGTTTTATTTACTTGTTAAGTAACCTAACAGAGTCAAAGGTAAACTTTAAATCTAAAATAACATTAAAACTTTATACTAGCATTAAGTATTGTTCTTAGTGTGAAGAGAATGGATATGCCAGTTATATCTAATATGCAGGCATAAACTATTGAGTTGTTCGCCATTAAATCTGACCCTATCCTAGACCAATCAAAATAAAGCCCTGAGCTATCTGTTAGTGTGAGGAGTGAACATTGTTCTCAATGATAGTCTCATAATAACAAATTTTAGGTCAAGATACAATTTTTACAATCATTATATTACATGGTAATATAATGTAAAATATGCAAATGGAGAATTTCTTAATTTTTTTTATGCATTCAAATGTGCTTCTATAAATTCCCCTCAAATGTGCCGGTTTGCATATTTTATAAACTTACCGTTTGGAAGTCAAATTAGAAAGAACATAAATTTGTCTTCAAACTATATTATTTCTTTTTTAATAATCCATTTTTAGTATATTTACCTTAGAAAACCTTTTTTTTTGGGGGGGGGGGGGTATCTCCCNAGTCATGGAAATGTGAACCTAGGGACAAGACGTCCTCTCTCATCTTCATGATAGCCCTGAAGATGGCTTACAATGTAAGCCGAAACGTTGGCAGATAATCCTTCATTAATAAAAAAAAAATACATTTTTTTTATTTGTGTTTTTTTGGATCTACCTCGACCGAACCCCAACAAAAATCATCTTAGAATAATATCTACGGTCAACAAACTCTCTTTTTGTACTTATTTATTGTTTTTTCTTTCCCTCCTTCTTCTTCTTAGATTTGGTTACAGGTTTGCGGTAATAGATAAACTGAGCAACAATTATACCATTCCCAAGACTTGCTAGCAAATATGTCAATATAATAATGCTGTCTCCAGTTTCTTGGATTGAGGTAAATATCCGTGAAAGAGAACCAAACAGAAGCATTGTGCATGTGACAACTGAAAGCTGCCCTGTACTCTTGTTTTTATAATTCGAATAAGCCTGAATCATCTGAAAAAAATGGTTTTACAACTTTAGAAAAGATAGAGGTACATCAAATTAATTAAATATAATGCTTGAGTAACAGAAGACATGAAGAAATCAAGGAAGTATCTCTTAAATAGCAATAAATATTTAAAATATTCTTAAAGTTTATGCAAATTACATTTTTTGTGATTATTTTACATTAAATAAAGGAACAAAAAAAAAAAAAATATTTAGCCTAAAAAAAGATGGACACACTGTGTCAGCAGTTTAATTCCTGTCTATATTAGCATCATATGGAACAGCTGGACCGTCCTATAAATCACTTGCATAGAAATGGAAAAAATCTATGGACTACTAATTTGCAATCTTCCAAGTAAGACAAAAATTATGAAAAAATAATAGAGCTATATATATATATATGTTTGTATGTAATACATGTTTCGAATTTTATATACATATGTATGAAAGTTTTAGTAGAAAATGGGTGTTTATATCAATTATATTATCAAAAACAAAACTTTAATCACCTAAATGAAATTTTGGTGTTAAAATTAATTTTAATTTGGATGATTTATTAAAAGATTTGAGTCGAGAAAATAAATTATTTAAACACAACATTACAACGTTTAGAGGGAAAGCCTGAAAACGTCTACATATTTTTATTGGGGTTCATTGCCAAAATAAGCAGGGAGTATTTTGGCTTTATGGGGGAAAAGAGAAAAGTGGGGAGGGGGGATAAGTAGAAATGGATATGAGAGTATAGTCCGAGGAAAGACTGGTACAAGTTCTGGCTAACACAGAGTATAAATTATTTTGAAGAAAGTGAAGGTTATAGGCTTTATTTAATCAAACATAGTGATAGGATTTTATGAAATTATTTTAAAGTATAATGTGAGAATGTTATGTAAATTAGTGATATATCTTAGTTGTTCAGTAAGTCAAGTGAAGACTCCTGATTTTATAATACTAATTCTTTAGAATTGGATTTCCTATAGAAAAATTCAATAGCAATGTTTCAATAATTCATTTTAAAAAAAAATTGGAGTAGATAGTATTTAATACCAAGCTCTTTGTTTCTAAGTTATAACATAGTTAGCTGAATTCTCAAGAAGCAGTTCTAGGATTAAAAGAAGTTGGATTCAGGATTAGACATCCACTTCTACCTAGTCTGGAATACTTCCTAGAGATAATAAATCTCTATTCTAATCATTCAGTTTTTTGTATTTTAATAAGACAGATGTATGTAGATATGCTTTAAGCACCTTAGTTATTTTCCATTTCCTCAAGATATGGATACAAGCAGATTCAAGAAAGATCAGTCTACAGTATCAACAAACGGAATTCCATGAGTTAGGATACATTATCCTAGGATTCACACACACACACACAAATCAGATCATACATTTAATTACTCATTATATCACTAACAAGAAATTATTTTTCAGCTTTCTTGGCAGACAAAAGTTAACTCACTATGAGTTATACTATTACTCATATATAATAAATACCATAAAATTGTAAGACATTTATCTTATAAAAAGTCTGATAGGGAGAATAGGTGCACTAATATTTTGTTAACTTATTTAGCATTAAAAAACTACTTTTACCAACTTAAAATTAAAGTTTCCACAGTATAAAAAGTGAAAAATTAAATATTATGGGCACAGCCCTTATCTGCAAACTATCATATAGCAGCATAAAACAAGACCGAGTAAGGAATGCTGTCACAACATGTACTGCTACATCACAAATCACAAATGTATTGACATGTTTTGATAAAAATTAATGGGCATAATATTTATAACAAGTTGTGAGAAATGACAAACTGATAAATGTATAAAAGAAAAAGGCCCATACAATTTCACCATTTCAGATGAAGAATTTTAAAAACACTGACAAATTTTTCTTTCACTCTCTTTCTTCTGTCAGGTATATCTGAATGTCAAAATTCATATATATATAAATTACACTTTTTGTCAAAAGTACTTATTTATTCTAAGATGATTTTTGTTGGGGTTCGGTCGAGGTAGATCCAAAAAAACACAAATAAAAAAATGTATTTTTTTTTATTAATGAAGGATTATCTGCCAACGTTTCGGCTTACATTGTAAGCCATCTTCAGGGCTATCATGAAGATGAGAGAGGACGTCTTGTCCCTAGGTCATGGAAATGTGAACCTAGGGACAAGACGTCCTCTCTCATCTTCATGATAGCCCTGAAGATGGCTTACAATGTAAGCCGAAACGTTGGCAGATAATCCTTCATTAAAAAAATACATTTTTTTATTTGTGTTTTTTTGGATCTACCTCGACCGAACCCCAACTAAAATCATCTTAGAATAAT
>KZ809070.1:44004-58074 GCA_000696205.2 Oncopeltus fasciatus | reverse complement strand
ATAATAATTATCAATTATATATTTAATCTAACTGTGAATATATAATAAAATAAAGAAACTAAAAGGTTATTTTCACTACCAATTGATGTAGAACTATCATACCTTCTAGTATCCGTCTTCATTGGTTTTTTCAAACCATCTTCTGTTGGCGAGCGCTTTCGGACATTGTCCATCTTCTTGGCCGAATACATGAGTTCACTGTCACTGTCTGTATTCAACGGCGTTTGTATTCTGTGGGTTGGTCGGATGCGTCAGGTATAAGAGACTCTTGCAAAACGCAGTTGATTACAGACAGTGACAGTGAACGCATGTATTCGGCCACGAGGATGGACAATGTCCGAAAGCGCTCGCCAGCAGAAGATGGTTTGCAGAAACCAATGAAGACGGATAATAGAAGGTATGATAGTTAAATAAAGAAACAATAAATAAATAAATTACACAGACCATTTTTGTGACCATGTGTTTTATATTAATTTAATCAAGAGAATCAATTTACTATTATAAGTTTATGGTATTAAAGAAAATTAATAGTGTAGGTATTATATAATTTGTTTAATATTTATAAAATTTTCCGTTGGAAAATCAAGCTAGTCACGTTAGTACCTTGATTTTTATTATAGTGAAACCAAATTCTGTATTGAAGTATCTTTTAAGGTTTAAGAGATAAAAATTTGAAATCTCGTTATATTCCTTACTTTTAGCCTCAAGAAAAAATGTATACAACAATATTAATGTAAAATTTAATTTTATGACATTGATATATTTTAATATGGAAAAAATAAAAGAAGACCATGTTAAAAAATATATTTAAGTATGTAATTTTGCATGTTAGTTAGAACTTATTATTTTTAAAAAGATAGAAACCAAGTTCAATATTTGGTAATATAATATCTAATAAACTTTTAATCAGAGGGAGACCAAAATTTTTAATTGTAATATTTTCCTGTAATTTCAATTATGAAAAAGTTAGTAAAATGCAATAGGTACAAAATTGAATTCTCAAACAGTTCTGAAGAATAATCTAAAGGGTTCTTATCACTACCAATGAATATAGAACTATCATACCTTCTATTATCCGTCTTCATTGGTTTCTGCAAACCATCTTCTGTTGGCGAGCGCTTTCGGACTCAGTTGAATACAGACAGTGACAGTGAACACATGTATTCGGCCACGAGGATGGACAATGTCCGAAAGCGCTCGCCAACAGAAGATGGTTTGCAGAAACCAATGAAGACGGATAATAGAAGGTATGATAGTTCTATATTCATTGGTAGTGAAAATAACCTTTTAGATTATTTTCCAAAAAAAATATAACTTAAATGGGGGACTCTAGACGAAATTCTATTGGATGACGATAAAGTCATCGACTCTGTAATGAACTTTCTGAAAGAGGGCAGNCATACCTTATATTCTCCGTCTTCATTGGTTTCTGTACACCATCTCCCGTTGGCGAGCGCTTTCGGACATTGTCCATCTTCTGGCCGAATACATGCGTTCACTGTCACTGTATGTAACAGTGAACACATGTATTCGGCTAGAGGATGGATAATGTCCGAAAGCGCTTGCCAACAGAAGATGGTTTGCAGAAACCAATGAAGACGGATAATAGAAGGTATGATAGTTCTGAAGAAATAAAAAAATATATATATATAACTATTATGGATTTAGTATATATAACATTTAGACTCATTCTTCTCTGCAGCCTTTAAATTAAATTTCTACATTTACTCCCATTAATATTAATCTTTAACAAAAAATGGGAAATCTGCTACTGAGTGACGGACTTTTTCAATAAGAAATCAAATTTGGATTCCAATTATAAACAACTGCTTACTTTATATTTATCTTTAATGATGGACATTTATTTTTTTTACCACTTATTTCTACTCTAATTCATTTTAAAACATGGGAGTAATATAAAGCCATCTTTATACCTAGTCTGTCATATATCCCACGAGCCTTGGCAAATCGCGGATTGACGCCCCTCCATGTCTGAACAACGTGTATCATTAGAATAAAGAAGTGCAGACATTCGACCCTGAGCTGTACTCCTCAGATAGGCGTGGAAAACTTGTGTCGAGGGGATGCAGAGAGGGAGGATTTGAATTTTAAATTTCCCCGAGCCCCTGGCGCCCCAGTGTTTTCCTGATAGCGTCAAAGGGGAGTGTGGCAGCAACAATTTTCTACCCTCCTGGCAGGAGGTAAATATTATTTTTCAAAGGCAAATTATTATTTAATTTTTAAGGCATTCTCCGGTTAGCCCGGCCTGCGACTATAAAATTATAGAAGGGTCAAAATGACATCAGTCCAGAACCTGAGTGACAAAGACTCTTCTGGAAAACCTACACCATTTAAAACTAAAGTTTTAAAATTTAGGGGATGTTCTCTGCAGAATAAGTGAATTTTTGAAAATCTGTTGTTTTTTTTAAATATACTTTTTAGTGTATAATTTGGTTTTAAGCCGAGGAAAAACTAGTTGCGGATGAGTTTATTCGCGATCCACGACACAGTAGAGAGTGATGACTTTTTCGGCATTTGAATGACAAATGGTACCCAATTAGGGCTGGGTGTTCCCAGGGACAAACCAGAAATCCTGAGTTTTATTAGAAACAGATACACAGAAAGGAAAACAAACTGCTGAAAATTGGATCAGATCTTTGGCTGAGAAATTCAGTACCATAGTTACCGTACCCCTAAAATATAATATAATAATATACTACTAATTGAATAATTAGTAGTTTTCGCTAATATGTAATTGAGCATTATAGGCAATCTGTTTTATCTACCACACATTAAATTGCTATTTATTTATTACTTTATTTAAATAGTTATTTATTCACCATTTTTCTTTATTATTCATCCATGTTTATATTCCATACATTATGTCTAGTAAAAGCCATTTAAGAAGAATGGTCTTCTTTAAATGGCTAGCATTGTAAATAATTGAGGTTCTTCAAAATTAATTTTTTTTTTTTTAACTTTTATTTATTCATTACATTCTGTTAAATTAAAACATTTTGTAATTTGATCACCACAATGAATTTTTAAAAAATGACTTTCATTGTCAAGAACATGAGAAGAGAAGGTGACCAATGACAACACTCTCAAATCAAGAATACTATTTAATTTTTAATAATTTGCCTAAGGGTTGCTTTTCTGTCAAATAGAATGTCTCCTTTTATAGAGATTAAGGATTATTGTAAGAGATTAAGTATTGTGTCGAGCTAAATTTGTTTACACCGGACCCCAGAATCCAGGTAAACGAGTATTATTAATTCTTTAAATTTATAATGTATTGCCCCTCATTAATTAATTTTCTTCAAAAATCCTCAACTGATACCTATTCAATTAATTGATTTTAACAAATATATTTTATTTGTTCTTATTATTTTTTAATAGTTTTGAATAAAAAATATTGACACCAAGCTTACTGACAAGGTTCGTGTAATCATCTTTCGTCAAGTGATCTTTAAACTTCTACAAAATTCTAAATTACAAAAGCCCGTCGGTAGAAAAACATCTTTCATTAAAAATAACTTATTTGATCATACAAGCCGGAGAAAGCAATAAGTGTGTACGGTGAAGCCATTAAAGTAATTTTCGAAGGAAAGAGCGGGTGGAGCACGCAACTATCAGTTACATTCTTTAATATCTTCCCTAATAGGCATTTTCGATTAATATATTATACAACATAAATGCTAGAAAAATTGAATTGTACAACTAAATACACCTATAAACTTCTTTTTACTACATTAATTAAAACGAAGATANTTTTTTCAAACCGTGATAAACACCTGATAAGTCAGACTGTTTTTAGATTTTTTAATATATATATATATATATTAATTTAGCCACACCTCGCTGGAAAAAAGTTAAAATATAAGGATAAAGTATTTATTATTTTCTTTCCCAAAATGTTCCTTTTTGATATCAAGATTTCGAAACTGTTTAAAAATATATTCCATGGACCCAAATAAATTTGTCGATTCGACAATCTTCTAAAGCTGAAACAATTAGTTGCTGAGGACATCGTCTCACATAAAGATTTAAAATTCACTTATGCCCCGTCTACACGCACTTTGTATTCGAGCACGTCTGCCCTACTCCTCCTAGCGCCTTTGCGGCCCTAAGAATGAAGAGGAATTTTTTTCCACTGTCTTTTTATACCGTTTTGAATTACGCATGCAGTGAGATGAAGGAGGCAGTAGAAAAAGAAGGAAAAAATGGGGAAAAAGAAGTCTTATAAAAAGGGGGAGGGGGCTCGGAAGAAGGGGTTAGTAGCTGTTTGAATTTGCCCCCTCTGGTAAGTAGAGGGGGCGTATTTTGTTTGAGAGAAGGGGCCTTCCCGGCAAGATGGAGGGGGAAGGGACCTAATCCAGGGAATCTTCTTAGGGAGTACCTCCCCTCTTGCCAGGGGCTTATGTAGTCTGTCGGCCCACAGCCCATTACGCCATCTTACAGCTATATATAATAATTTTATATCATTTATAGTTGTAGGTATCTACAGGGCGACAATTTGGAACTTGGAACTTTGTTTTTGCAGAGAAACTAATTACACGAATGACTTTTGTAAGGAGCCAGAACTTAGAAAAGCCAGTATTTATATATATTAACTCTTTATTAAAAAAAAAATTATCTGTACATTTTTACACTTAAAGCCAGTATTTAGTGCAAGGGAACAGAATAAAAAAAAAACTGACTGTTTCAGCCAGGACAATAAATGGAAAATGTACCGGCCCAGATAGCAGGAGATCCAGGTTCGTGTCTGGCTGGGACAGTTAGATTTTTTATTCTGTTCCCCTGCACTGAAAATTGTTAAAATTTACGTGGGATTAAATACCACAAAAAAATGTATTAAATTAGAAAAGCAGTTAGTTTTCACATTTCATATTAGGGAGTAAACCCCTGAAAAAAGTTCCATAAAGTTTAAAGGTAAGAAAGTTATACCTTAATCTCTATCTGTAAAGTCGGTGAATGAAATCAGTTCTTGAAATTCGATTTCTGAAAATCAGTGTCACCTAGAGATCAAATTTCCCTAGGACTGACGAATCAAAGAACTACCGAATCCAAAGGATATTCCAGTACTTGTCCATGAGGAAGACTGCATCTATTTTCTATAGATCTCTCCCTGGGAGGGGGTCAGTTCCACACGAATAGCCATACTCGAACTCGCCACATGGGGCGGACAGTGAAATTGTTTCCTTTTTTCTCCCATGCGCGGGGAAAGAACGTCATGTAAATTGGAAGTGTACTTGATTTCATGTTTTCATGGGTCATTGGGGTGATTATATTATCCACAGCTCGGCGGGGTGCCGGAAGTTTCTTTGTGTCCTCCCTCGTCGCTACGTCAAGATACATTAATTCACAGTTTTTATATCGTGACATGGTTTTCCGTAATCAGAGTAGTCACTCATCTGCATTACTCTGCTGATCTGGAAAAGTGTATATAAAACATTTTAGCATTAACAGCTGAAATATATTTCCTCTTTAAGAATATGATCAGTGCTATTTCCTCTGATTTGGTATCAGCTATCTGATAGAAGCAAGCAGAGACTGCCTGATTTTAAAATTTAAGATTTTTCGCCCATTCTTCTTTTTCTGCTCAGCAATAGTTTTTGTTTTCAAATCAATGCAAAGAGATTCGTATACCGATCGGGCGAAAATAGCTAAATTGTTTTTAAAACTGTACATTTTTTAGGTACGTTTATAAAAAATATAAAAAATGTGTTTACATCCATGGTAAACTAAATTGAAAAAGAAAGTTTGTGGAGATGGTACGTTGTACTCACCACCGGTTTGAGGTGGCCAGAATCAATGTGGCCCTCGGAAGTCGTTCTGACCGCTACTCCTCACAATCGATATGAAGGGACACATGTTCACCCTCCCCCACCTCTCGGCCCTGTGTCAACACCCGCGGTTTCGGCCTTGGCTCATCTCAGGCAGGATAGTAGAATCCCTCCGACCCAGAAGAAGAACTTTGGGCAGGGCCGAAGAAGGGAGAGCAGAAGAGGACGAGGCGGAAGAAAAGATGGAATCACCAGGAATTACCTGAAAGAAAGGATGACAGAAACCAGGAGGTCCTGGTACCAGCTACCTGACGAATCTAACTATCCGAGGATACCCACGGACTGACGCATTAAAGGAAAACAGTTGAGCATTGAAAGCAGTAGTGCATGAGACAATGGACAAGACTATGTTCGGCCTGTGAATGGCAGACGACTGCTGTAAGCGATCGCCATTAGGACGCGAAAGATAGACATTGACGACAGATGAATATAACTATATTAATGAACTCAAAGTTGTGGTTGAAGTGGGTTATATTTCATGTTCAATTTGTTAACATACAGAATATGATATTTTCCAGCCCTACTACCAACTTTGGATCATCTTGTCAATCAAGATATCAGAGAGATGTTACTTTGTTTGGTATCTTTTCAGCGAAAATTTTCATCTATTAATGCGCTTATTCAAATTATCTGAAAAAGCCTTTTCTAACCAATTTTGAAACTCTCATTTGAACTTGTTTGGAAATAACTGAACGATAGAAAATTTCCTAATGAGTATTCGTCAATTAAATGTAGGTATGGTGGGATTTATTCAACTATAATATCATAGTGAAATAATAAAATAATATAAAAAGTTTCTTCATAGAAATAATATATTGACCTTTATTATGACGTCACAACTGCTCCTCCACTAAAATTTTAGTTGACTTATTGTGTCTTCACATTAAATATCTGCACCTCCTTGATAGAAGAATATTGCTGTGTAAATGGCGTTACTCTTGTCTTACTTGCTGCCAGGTTCTGAAGTAACTCCTTTTTTATCTTATTGAAGTCAATGCAGCTTGAACTGTTACCTCTACAAAACTTTTGAAATAACATCCCCGGAATTCTGGAATTAAAATAAAATAGATAAAGGATGTTGATCGCCTGTCTTCACTAGGCAGAAATAATATTAATCGTAAGTCCTTTACTAGACTAATAGAATAGGTATATGCTATATTATTCTATAAACCTATAGAATAGAGAGGTCTATTGGATGGCATTTAACATAAGTAAAGCGATCCTTAGGAAAATCTGCTTCTGACATTGGGTAACAAAATAGCAAAATTGTTATAGTACCACAAGATTTGCACTCTCCTTGGTAAGAGTTTGATGGGTTTTAGAGACCTAAAAGTGTTTAGCAAATAAAGAAGAATAAAGTATTAACCAATAACTAGCAACTTTCGTTGTCAGCAAAGAAAAATAATCTATTTTCGGATGTCCTAGGGCGAAGTTTGGGTCATGTTCGTTTAATAACCTCATTATTTTTTAATGTAGAAATAAAACATATTTCTAGAAAAAAAAATTACATTTATTTAACTGTTCCTGTAATGACCAAAGTGTTATGTTATATATCGTCCAAGATAACCTCAAAAATATTTCTGTGTATGTCGTCATATGAATTCACATAGATATATCAGATAGGTAGAAGTTCCAGCCTCAACTATATTTATTATTTTGGCTGGAGCCCATAGAGATTCAATATATTGAGTGTTTACTCCAGTTGGCGGATCAACGAAATTTTTCAGAGTGGTTGACATTAAAATCATATAGAGGCTAAAGTATGTCAGTACAGAATAATGAATAAAATCCTTATCCTTAAAAAAATATATATTTTATCATATTTTTTTCAAACCGTGATAAACACCTGATAAGTCAGACTGTTTTTAGATTTTTTAATATATATATATATATATTAATTTAGCCACACCTCGCTGGAAAAAAGTTAAAATATAAGGATAAAGTATTTATTATTTTCTTTCCCAAAATGTTCCTTTTTGATATCAAGATTTCGAAACTGTTTAAAAATATATTCCATGGACCCAAATAAATTTGTCGATTCGACAATCTTCTAAAGCTGAAACAATTAGTTGCTGAGGACATCGTCTCACATAAAGATTTAAAATTCACTTATGCCCCGTCTACACGCACTTTGTATTCGAGCACGTCTGCCCTACTCCTCCTAGCGCCTTTGCGGCCCTAAGAATGAAGAGGAATTTTTTTCCACTGTCTTTTTATACCGTTTTGAATTACGCATGCAGTGAGATGAAGGAGGCAGTAGAAAAAGAAGGAAAAAATGGGGAAAAAGAAGTCTTATAAAAAGGGGGAGGGGGCTCGGAAGAAGGGGTTAGTAGCTGTTTGAATTTGCCCCCTCTGGTAAGTAGAGGGGGCGTATTTTGTTTGAGAGAAGGGGCCTTCCCGGCAAGATGGAGGGGGAAGGGACCTAATCCAGGGAATCTTCTTAGGGAGTACCTCCCCTCTTGCCAGGGGCTTATGTAGTCTGTCGGCCCACAGCCCATTACGCCATCTTACAGCTATATATAATAATTTTATATCATTTATAGTTGTAGGTATCTACAGGGCGACAATTTGGAACTTGGAACTTTGTTTTTGCAGAGAAACTAATTACACGAATGACTTTTGTAAGGAGCCAGAACTTAGAAAAGCCAGTATTTATATATATTAACTCTTTATTAAAAAAAAAATTATCTGTACATTTTTACACTTAAAGCCAGTATTTAGTGCAAGGGAACAGAATAAAAAAAAAACTGACTGTTTCAGCCAGGACAATAAATGGAAAATGTACCGGCCCAGATAGCAGGAGATCCAGGTTCGTGTCTGGCTGGGACAGTTAGATTTTTTATTCTGTTCCCCTGCACTGAAAATTGTTAAAATTTACGTGGGATTAAATACCACAAAAAAATGTATTAAATTAGAAAAGCAGTTAGTTTTCACATTTCATATTAGGGAGTAAACCCCTGAAAAAAGTTCCATAAAGTTTAAAGGTAAGAAAGTTATACCTTAATCTCTATCTGTAAAGTCGGTGAATGAAATCAGTTCTTGAAATTCGATTTCTGAAAATCAGTGTCACCTAGAGATCAAATTTCCCTAGGACTGACGAATCAAAGAACTACCGAATCCAAAGGATATTCCAGTACTTGTCCATGAGGAAGACTGCATCTATTTTCTATAGATCTCTCCCTGGGAGGGGGTCAGTTCCACACGAATAGCCATACTCGAACTCGCCACATGGGGCGGACAGTGAAATTGTTTCCTTTTTTCTCCCATGCGCGGGGAAAGAACGTCATGTAAATTGGAAGTGTACTTGATTTCATGTTTTCATGGGTCATTGGGGTGATTATATTATCCACAGCTCGGCGGGGTGCCGGAAGTTTCTTTGTGTCCTCCCTCGTCGCTACGTCAAGATACATTAATTCACAGTTTTTATATCGTGACATGGTTTTCCGTAATCAGAGTAGTCACTCATCTGCATTACTCTGCTGATCTGGAAAAGTGTCCATTATTCAAGGTGCTGCGTTAACTAAGCAGATTTCCTTCAATGCGTTGAAGATGGACGTACGCAGGTGAGTGCGAATGAAGAATTCTATTTAATAAGCGTTAAAGAATGATCACTAAGGCTGATTCTAAACAGGCCGAAAAGGAAAAATGTTGACGAAACGCTCTGTCATCGTAGATACACTTGTAAATATCAACCTCAACATGCGTCTATTGTAAAATATTATTGAATGTCAACATAACAAAATTATATATTAAACATATTACATACTTCAAACATAACGAAAATATCTCGATTACAAATTTAACCCTCATCATCTGATGGATTCGATTTCAACCAAAAATATATGTTTACTTTTAGGGGCTTACAATGAAAATTTAGTATATATTATATATATAAAAAGAGCTTTCTCAGCAGTTGAATTACATTATACATAATTATCACTCTTTATAAAAACAAAATATAAAAAATTTGTACATTATGTTCTACAAATATTTTGGTAGCCTTACAGTAAATAAGATTAATATCTCTAAATGAAATGTAAGCATTTTTATGCAAACCGTTGAATGAGTAACTCAATGTTCGAAGTCTTTTGAGGTGGAAATGGGTTAGTTAGAAGTAGATACAAATTAATAATCTTAATAGATTATTAATTTGTAGTATCTACTTCTAACTAACCCCCCTCCACCTCGAAAGACTTCAAACATTAAGACATTAAAAGATACTCTTTCAACGGTTTGCATAAAAATACTTACATTTCAATTTTGGTTTCATGATTAGAAAATGCGGATACTAGAGCACACATACACACACATATATATATATATTCTTCTAACGGACTTGTGAGACTCGAAAAGTTGTTTTTTGCCAAGTTTTCGCACATCCTTTGATGGCTTCTTCAGGGCTGAATGGATAATTAAAGCAACTACAAGTCCAGGGCGTTTTAACCTGCCTGGTACGGAATTTGGATCTGTGTCTGCCTTTCCATTGGTTGGCTCTTATCAATTCATTCCCGGGGAAGTCTGTCTGTCTCCTGTTATCACTGACAGCTGTGTTGATTTTCCTGCCAGATAATGGTGGTTTACAATTTTGACTTACTGTACATCCTTCTTTTCTATTAATTTGGGTTTTTCTTTAATAATTTCTATGGCTTCTCTCATTGTCCAGCAGTAGTAGTGATTCTCAAACTGGATCTAATGGGCGGTTTCTACGACTACGAAGTCTTACGTTAATGCCGACTTTCCAGTTTCTTAAAGTCAGAAATGTGTTCCATGAACCTTGTGCCTATCAGTCTTCCAGTTTCTCCAATAAATGATTTCCTGCTTGAGCACGGAATGTCCTATATACCTGCAATCTTGTATCCTAGCTTATCCTTAGTGTTTGGGAGAACATCGGCCATGTTTCTGTCGATAGTGTATGTTGTTCAGATCTTAAGCTTCTTGAGGATACGGCCTTTTATTTCTGTTGTACCTTTAACATAGGGAATGGTAGTGTGGTCTCTGAATTCTCCTGTGACTAATTTATTTTTGTTTTGTTGAGTATTCTCTTCCTTTGGACCGTAGCAAATACCCCGAAGGACCGTATATTGGATTCGTAGCCATTTCCCATGAAGGCGATCTGAAGATGAAGTCTCTTTTTCTTTGCCAATTGTGTGGCTCTGATAAT
The DNA here is from genome assembly GCA_000696205.2 of Oncopeltus fasciatus. Lineage (NCBI taxonomy): Eukaryota > Metazoa > Arthropoda > Insecta > Hemiptera > Lygaeidae > Oncopeltus > Oncopeltus fasciatus. The sequence goes on along the minus strand of KZ809070.1, from coordinate 47,067 downwards.
AATCTGATATCTTTGCTCTGTTCAGTAAGGTGTTTATATCTCTTTCCTCGTCGCCGTCGTATTCGGCGCCTTTTCTCCAGAATACAAAAGAATCATCGACATCTAGGTATCAACTGCTAGGTCCTTCGGAGCTACCGTCTGTTCGAAATCCTTCATGTATATATCCGTGAGGATAAGGCTCAAAGATGATTCCATTGCTGCTCCTTCAAGCTGCGCTTAAAACTCGCCGTTTAATTGGAAATACATTTACTGGAATTACAAATACATTTATTGGAATTCCTTTTCTGTAAGATGGTTCTTCATCAAGTTCAGAACCTCTTCATCAATGTTCTCGAGAATGTCCACAAGATGTTAGGAGTTTCGATATATCCAGTATGTGGCTTTCAACAATGTATTTAGATATATTGTTCTTAAGTAAGCCAATAGAAGTAAAAATGGGCCTTATTTAAATTCTCTATTTGTGTATCTTTGGTTGTCCGTATAGTCTTGGGAGAACGTGGTATGATACCTTGAGAGGTTTCAACTTCAACCTGTCAACTTTGCTTTCATTTATGGTTATTAAAAAAAAGTATGTGTTCACAGAAAATAAAGAGGAAATAATTATTTTCCAGTACATTTCATTATATTTACTATTTTTTTGAGCAAGCCTCGGGCATTACTGAACATCAAATGCTCATGACTGAATGACTACATTTGATCCAGGTGTCACAATGTCCCCTCTCCCCTTAACGATAACCCTGAAGATGGCTTACAATGAAAACCGAAACTTCGGCTGATAAAAACAAAAATTTTTTAATTTAATTTCTTAGATCAAACGAACGCCGTCAAAAAAAATCTACATTATCTAATGTATTTTTCAATTTATATGTCTGTATGAATTAAACTCTGTTCAAATAAAATTGATGGTTAAGTTAATGACTTACAATATAGATTTTTTTAATGATTTTAATTTAATAAAAAGCAATTTTTTTTTTTTTTCTACTGAAAGCAAAGTTACTTTTAATAAAGTTAATTTTAAACAACAAATTAAACAGGAGAGGGGAGATATAAACTTTGGAATTTAATAAGTTTTTATTTAGCTTCGCTTCGGAATCGATGTTTTAATCATCATAACTTAGACTCTGGTCTTTAACTATAGGGTATATGCATCAAGTTAAAATATTCTTGTATTTTTTGTTATTTTTATTAAGTTTTAATACAGTTTTTGTTTAAGCAAGTTTGAAAATTTAATAAATAATTATTTTGAAAATAACACACACTTTTTTATCAGTATTATATATATACTCCATTAAATGCAAGAAATACTTCCCTGAGGAGCATCTTAAAAGCAGATTTTCAATAATTCATTGTAAATTGGCATAGATAAGAATAAATGTTCTTGCAAAGAGAAAGAGCAATGAGAGTTAAGGGTGTGATCACTAAGGCTGGCTCTAGACTGTTCAGAAGGGAAGGATAAGAAAATGTCTGTTATACATTCATTAATATGATTTTTCGTTAAATTTTTACAGAACGTTCTCGTAAGAAAAATAAATTTTCCAGTTATTATTTTCTATAATATTGTGTCTTTCATACTCACAAATACATAAAATATTTTTAGGACTTAATGGGGCTCAAATCTTAGTCCCTTAATCTATATTTTTTTTAGTAGACTGATTATGCTATTTTAGAGGTGTTTTCTATTTTTTTTTTTTTTCATTTCTACAGCATATATATTAGTTAAAATTTCTTGTGATGTTTTACAAGGAAGCATTGCTGTCTTTTTTTTTTCTTTCTTTTTTTATTTACAGCCATTTTTTTTTCTAAACTCTTCAAGACTCTTGGAATATTAGGCACTCATGATCAGTTGTCCACCTTGGACGCAGGTCTTCTGTGGCATTATCCTCGGATATCCGGCGGTAACGGGCAGTCGGTGTCCTGGGTAGTTCACACGTAGCCAATCGCCTACAATGGGCTCCAAGGCGAGAGGAGCCCAGATGTAATTGCTTCACTCACAGCTGATGAACAGCCGCCCCGGGTCCAAGGTCCACCCGCACAAAGGACCACAACCACCAAGGATACACCTCTGATGGAAACTCGTCTTATTTCTGGATCGCTGACAGGACCCACTGCCTCTTCGCTTTTTCCTGGATAAAAAAAAATGAAAAAAATACAATAAAAAAAAAAAAAGAATTTTGAAGGTAATGTTGGTTTTACAAACAATGTCTTTAATACACCAATTTATGTGGTATCTGAAAAGTATTTTCTCAGAAAAAAATAGTGAAAATCACGAATATAGTTCATTAGCAGGCCTCAATCAATGTATGTGTAATAAATAAAAAAATAAGTTTAGCCAAAGAAATATAAAGCAACAATTTATTTGCTACATCTAACGTTTCAGCCATACACCATCAACAAGAATTCCCTCTTATTGCTCTTGAAGTAAATTCTAGCTATATTTGGGAAGAGCTGGTTTGAAGGTCAAAAGGGGTCTGAAATTGTCATCACTGATATTGAGAGCCCTCAGCATTAAATAATATATAATTTTACGAAGCTTAGAGTTTTTAACATTAAGAAAACTATTATATTTGTATGCTTACTTTAGAATCTTGAAGGAATATAAATAATTATTGAGGTTTTCCTTATGGCAGCATTTTGAAAATATTTTCAGTGATTATACCTTATGTATAATGTATTAATAATTGTATAACATTATGTTTACGAAAAATAATGAGAACATTACTCCTTCGAACTTTAATACGAAGCATGTTCTTGGGGGCCAACATAAGAAATTTATTTTTGTTCTTCATTTTATTACAATTATGATTATTTTGGGATTGACTAATTTTTTGAGATACTTATATCAATATTCTAATTCAGCAAATAAAGATACATTAATTAAAAAAATATTCAAGTCACGCATGTAATTGAAACAATTTTAAACAATTAATGAGAGGGAATAGAATAAAAAATCTATCTGTCCCAGCCAGGAATCGAACCTGGATCTCCTGCTATCCGGGCCGGTGCACTTACCAGTTATACTACCAGGACGCGCTAGTATAGAGGGAATTTAATGAGATATCTAGC
>KZ809070.1:23858-31358 GCA_000696205.2 Oncopeltus fasciatus | reverse complement strand
ATTTTCAGTGCAACTAGACTAAGGCTAAGAATTTAGATATTATTTTTAGCCTTGTTGAAAGTTTCTGAAAACATTTAATGTTAATTTAGATTAATTAAATTTAATTTTCATTTTAGAAAACTTCTTTTGAATTAAAATATAATAACAACCATTACATTTTAGTCAAACGAAAATAAAAATAAAATTGAAAAAAGATATCTAATAATTATTGACGTACAATGATGATATTGCAATGTTTAATAACTATCTTATCTTCTACATTTGATTACTAAAAATAATGCTTTACTGTCTTCAGAGTGGAATTTCAGATGGTTCGTGTGTGTGTTTGAGTCTAAAACTGTTGGAAAAATCATTGGAAATGGTTTGTGTTTTCCAAACTATTGGCAAAATAATTTTTATAATTGGCAAAAGCCGATTTCTAATACTCCAAACATTTTAAAAATTAAATAATTTTCTATTAACTTTTTTTAAAAATGTAAATTTGTAACTCTTAACTTTGGAATTTTCAAAAAGCAGATTTGGATCATTAGTATTATGTATTCTTTCGGATGAGTATTCTTATGTAAGTGAACTAAAAATGGTTAAACTAATTTTAAACAGTTTTATTTAAATTATTTTAATCGTTCAAAGCATTTAAAATTTATAGGCTAATTTAGTAAAGAATTTTTTGGAGTTCGGCCAAGCTCGATCCAAAAAAAAGAAAAATACAAATTTTAAAAAGTTAATTTTTTTTTTTTTGGATCAACCTTGACCGAACCCCCAACAAATTCTCTATTAATATTCTCCACGGTGAAAATTTTTCTATTTATAAGCTTTATTTTTTCTTCATTAGTCTTGTACAATATTTTAAATAATATAATCAATAATAAAAATTANCTCGTGGCCGAAATATATATATACGGGTGGGATGAAGAGTTTAGTGAACACGCAAAAAGAAAAAATTACAAAGAGGTAAATTTTCGGGGAGAAATTGATAAACGCTTTAAAGTGTGAAGATATGCTAAGTTTGTTATTGAACAAAATTGGAAGAATAAGAGTGGGGTTTACCTGAAATGTCAATTGTGAGCAGAAAAAGTTCTTCGGATGTGGCAGGTTGAGCAATATGAAATATACAAAAATGGATTCTTCATACAAAAAACGGAAAGTTCATATAAAAATAATGAAAAATTGCAAAACTACCTTGGTACCTTGGTCACTGTCTTCACCGGCCAAATCCTCCCTTCTCACTGCTGTTCTTGTATTACAAGTTATTACATATAACGAACAAAATGTTAAAATATATAGCACTGATATTTAAACAAACTTTTTCTCTCTGTGCTGACACCTTTTTAGGGCCTTAAAGTATAACTTAATCTAAAAACGTAGTCACGTAAGTGAAATAAACGCTTTGCAGCCAAGGCACATTCGAAATGAAAATTGTGTAGGAGGGAAGGTTATTCAAGGCTACCTCAGCAATCGATCTTTTGATAACTACCATTTATGATCGATACTGGCAGACATTGGTTTTTTAACACTAAATAGTTACTTATCAACGTGTTTTATTTTCTATTTTAAATAACTTTTATTTAACTTTTAAGTTTTTCTGCCTCATAATCATTCATGATTTTTATTATTGTAAATTATTGAAAAAAAGTCTGTTTTAAATGCATGATTTGTCGATAAACTTTTCTTTCTCTTCTTTATACTTTTGAATACTTCATTATCTATTTTTCTACATTTACCAAAAATTAGCACATATACATTATTTCACTAGTTTTGCGATTCATTTGACATTTATTCTATTCTATTCAAAAATATTGTAATTGAATTTTGATGACAGCGTGAAATTGAATCATTGATGAAAAAAATACTAAAAAAGAGGACAAGTTTCACACAAGGATATTCCAATATTTACAGCAGTTACATTTACATTGTATTGCCAATAATATATATATATATATATATATATATATAGCGTATTTGGCCAGGTCTTTTCATTTGAAAATTAATAACCTGGAGTACTATATGAATTTTGAAAATTTTCCTTTATTCAAAAATTGTACTAGATAGACGTACTACAAAAATGAGCTACGTTCAAAATTTTATACAAACAAATAAATCAGTGTATTCTTCTTCTTGAAAAAAACAACAACAACCAGATGACATATGTGGTAAATATTTTGTTAAACTTTAATTTTTATTTTATTTATCGTTTAACTAAAAAGTAATGATCTATATTATATAATATAGTTCTTTTAGGTCTGTTCAAGCGCGCATGAATATACACATCCCTCCCCCTAAAATCCCTCAGGTCTTTATAAACTACAGATAAAGAAACGTATATATATATACATTTTTTTCTTTTTGTGGTTTCACTATACTCATTTTCCCACCTACTCTTATTATATGTACATATATACTGACACACATATATAGGTATATAGGTGTCCTTCTTGGTGGGGGGTTTGTTGTGTGATTTAATCTTGGATAAGTTCTTCGACCAAGAGAGAGGCACGTGTTCCGAACCACGGGCACACGAGGACGGGTTATCCTGGCGGCTTTCTTCTTCGGAGGGCGGCGGTATTTCTTCAAGGCAACCTTGTCTTGGATTGCCGTCCTGCTGGAGCTGTGTGTCGGAGGCGGACGTCACATCCCGAACGAGGCGTGTGTATGTGTGTGGCAAGCGGCAGCGGCGACGTCTGGCCCAGAACTGGGGCGTGCAAAATCCCAGCCGTCCTGGCACTGCCAGGCCCTTGGTCAACTCGGCCTTAGCGACGGATTAGAGGCGACACACATCCCTCCGCTACGCACACTCTCCTCTGACGGAGCTGGTCCCCGGAGAGGATTCCTTTCAGCGAGACTTCCATGTACCATTGTCGGCAATAAAGTGATGCGTACAACCCTTACGTATACTCTAGCAGAAAGATTTGTAAGCTTCCATAGAATATTTCACTCATTATAAACTATTTAAATTTGACTACCCTTTAACATTTCATTTAAAGCATTTAGACATTTTTTATTGTCACAGAAAGTAATTATTGTACCTAATATATAAAGTTACTTTAAATGTGTGTTTCCTCGTCTACTTGTTCCATGCAATTATATTTTTTTATGGTTTTGGACAACTAAAATTATGACGATAAACTTCATATGTATTGAGCATAACTTGGGTACAAACAGTTCAAAATTCGTGGGTTACAATCAGTAGAAAACCCATTTAAAATTTATAACGTCAGGACCAAAGATTATCTATTTATGAGTTTTATAAAAAGGCCTACTTTTCGTTCTAGCAGAATGTATTTTTTGTACTTTTAGTCTTTAATTCTGTCTTAGGAATTCGTAATTTAGACAAGTAATGGAAATGAAGTAAACTTCACTTGAATTTAAAGCCTAAAACAAATGATTCTATAAATTGTATTTATTTTCAATATACCTATAGGATATATAAATCATNATTTTTATTTTATAGCTTTTTATTTGAAATACTACCACAAATGAATTATTGTAGAATAGGTTGGGCGCCTGAAAAGAGCATGCAATAGAGAATAGAATCTGACAGGTAGAGGGAATATATTTCCCACCATATATATATATATATACACACACACAAAAATCTGGGATCCTTGTAATTATCTCACAAAATTAATCAAAAATCAGGTGTTAACCTCTAACTAGATAGAGGAAGAGGATATCTATGTAGTTACCCTATTCTAAGCATCAATTTCTCAAAGTTAGCTTTTATCCCTTAATAATCAGTTCCTCAGCGGGACTTAAACGAACAATTCAGGCTTTTAAGTGGATCCTTCGCTATGATTGTATGAATATGTATTTGTATGTGTGAGTAGATCGAATGGAAATTTGCTAAAAGTATTCATTGAAGTTTTCAGAACGCTTTGACTGTATTTTTATATTAACTAGTAAAGACTTTCAACAATAATGAATTCAGGTGCAGTGGTCAGTCATCTTCTACTGAGGCTTATGATTAATATTAATTTAATCGAATTTAGTTATTAATAAGTTTAAATAAAATAATACTAGTCCATTTCAAAATTGACAAATTGATCTGAAAAACATTTGTGAAAACTCCCTTACGGCGACCGTCAACATGATAGACTATTAGCGACGAAACGATTGTGATATAATGATTATGAGTCGATGTCGTGCAGAGGGCAATCCAAGATAAAATATGACATCTGTCTGCACATCATATGTCTGTTAAAGCTTCTGTTTACTCTGCGTTTTGCAGATTTACCTATTTCAAATGTCTGTAATGACATCTACTCGTCGCATATAGGGCTGGATGAGTAAGGATAGAACTTCTTATAGAGTAAATTTGCTGACACCTACGCAAGTTGAATTAACATCAGTTATTATTGAAAGTATAGATATAAAAAAAGAAATTAATTAAAATTGGGGACGAAATTATTGAATATTTAGATGAATTTGTACATTTCGGACAGCTTACTTCACGTACAGACAGAACAAAAAAGGAGACACAGCTTCAGAATGGAGGAAGTACAAGTCTCTGAAGCCAGTCATGAAGGGACATCTCCACCTTGTGCAGAAGAAGCAGGTCTTCGTCAGTAGCATTCTACAAGTGGTTAAAAATAGAGTCCAGAGTAGGTCACAGATGAAATATGAAGGAATATGACCTCAGGGTAAGGCAAAACTCCATTGAAAGAAGCATGACTAATACCAGAAGGAAAGACATACGTACAGATAAAGAAAAAATCATGTACGAAAGATGTAATCCTCCACACCCAGGAACAAACATAGAAGAATGATGACGGATGGTCCAGTGCAGACGCAGAATCGATACCCAATAGCTTTAAAAAGCACAAAGAAAGACTATGTAAAAGATAAGCCAGAGTATAAAAGATGTCGCAGAACCAACATGGTGGAGAACAGCAAACGATCAAATTGCATAGAAGGAAACATAACACAAAATAGCTATGAACCCTGTGTCTCTATTAAAAGTATAGACTATTACTCACCAAGATCTTTTTGGAGTAATAATATATATTTTTTAAACTACAGTAAATCTATTTGAAATATAACACCAGAGTGTTTATTAAATTTAAATTATATGTAGCCTATAGTTTTTTTATTATTTTTATTATTGAGTAGTTTTAATATTGATTACATTATTATTGGTAATTATTTCATTGCAGAGGTTTTTAATATAGCTTGATTTAAGCATTCATTATTCTGTTATTTTCAAGAAAGTTGATTGTTTTATTTGCTGATCTTAGATAGGTAGACACAATGTAATCTTTTAAATTGTAATATACAATATAGACTATTCATTAATTCATATTTTAATGTAGTGGAAGGGGCTGAAAAGCTACAAGTGTGCGTGTGTGAGAGTGTAAGACTATAGAGGGGGTATTTGAAATATCGTGTACACAATTGTTAGTATTTAAGTTCCTCACCATGGTTCGCTATAGTTGCGATATTGGTGGTGTTGTCGTAAGCATGCGTGGCTCTTATACTTATTTCGTACCAAGCACATCTCTTCCCCAGAAACGAAATCATAACATCCGTTTTCCAGTACTAGTGCCAAAGTTCATATCACCACCAGAGTGCGCTCTACTAGCTGCTTTACAAAAAGCCCTATAAAGTGATGATTCGTCAGTCTACTGGTGATAACTTATCTGAGAGAATAAATCCCTTCAGAAATTCCCAGGGTCCTTCAGGGCTCGAAAGGGTTGTCTGCAGGACCCATTATCCTGCTACTTAAGAATTATCCTGGTCATTTTTGTAACATTGCAATTACTATGAGCGATCTGGTTAAGTGCAATAATATATAAATAATCTAAAGGGTTATTATCACTACCAATGAATATAGAACCAGCATACCTTCTATTATCCGTCTTCATTGGTTTCTGCGAACCATCTTCTGTTGGCGAGCGCTTTCGGACATTATCCATCCTCGTGGCCGAATACATGTGTTCACTGTCACTGTATTCACTGTATTCACACATGTATTGCCCAAAAAGATGGATAATTCCGAAAGGTCTCGCCAACAGAAGATGGTTTGCAGAAACCAATGAAGATAATAGAAAGTATGATAGCAATAATATATGTTTATGTATCTATTTATTTATTTTTATCCAAATTNTGCGTTTAGAAAATATATATAGAAAATGAAACACTCGCTGCTGGGATATATATAGTAAAGAAGAACAGGTGGGAGAAAGTATAGTATAGTGAACGCACAAAAAGAAAAGGATTAACTCATTGTAATTATTTCTTTTTGTATGTTCACTTCACTCTTTCTCCTTCCTGTTCTTATTATATATATGTATATGTGTGTATGTGTGGTGTTATGAAGTTTATGCTATAGTACTTGTCTTAGCTGTTGTTATAAAACTTTTTGGAAATTCACCATCCCCTCCAGAAAGACTCTCCGGACAGCAAAAAAAAATACTTAAATACAAAACCCTTTTTCCTGAAATATTCACTTATATCCTCATTACGACGGTTTCTATCGTAATTTCCGGGGGGGGGGGGGATTAAATTATAATGGCTTAATTACACTTACCATTTTTTCTTCATTCGCACAGACGTTTAAAACAAACGAGGTATGTATTATTATATATTTTTTTAATCTTCATATTCTTCGAACAGAAGAAAATTACAATAATTAATCTTATATATTAGAGATATTTGACTAGTATATCGAGTCTGAGGCACTCATTAAAATGCCCGGTCTTTGTCCGCTAAAATGGGTGCAAGCTATAATACTATAACTTGTTCAAATTAATGAATTTACGAAAAATAAGTGTATTTAGAAACATTTCATCTTAAGAAAAATTTTTTTTTGGGGTCACTTAAATTAATAGTATTATTTTTTACAGAATGAGTTATGAAATGCACAATACTATAAATAGAATATTAGTTTTTATATTTTCATGAAAATAATTAATAATTTTATTCTATACTTATCTTTACTTACGTTAAGCAATTAATTTTATCTTTGAAAAAACAATGAAACATATTAATGAATATAAAACTTGCGGAATTATTTATGTATATGGTTAGATATTTTATCATGTACTGTAATATTTATGTATTGTATTGTGGCACGTTAATTTTTTTTAAAAATTAACTAATATTATTGTTGTAAATCCCATATTCGGATCTATCTATTTCAGATATCTATCTATGCCCTAAGATATTTTCAATTTGAATTTGTATATAATGTTAAATTTGTTAATTATTTATAAAATGCTACTCATTTTTGTATTTTTTAAATAATTTTATTGATCGGAAATTATAAAAATTTCAAATGGAGAGTTTTTAAACGTGGAGATCATTGATAATTGGAAAAATTATTGAGCTGATTTCTTCCAAATAACAACATCCCTTATTGCCTTCTTAAAAAAGATGATAAAAAATAAACATTTTTTCAGATTGCTTTTCTTTTTTCTTTTTTTTTTTTTTTTGCATCTATTTTGACCGAACCTCAATAAATTCTGTACTGATCATTTTTTTAAAAGATTTTATTTATTTACTAAA
>KZ809069.1:130298-134081 GCA_000696205.2 Oncopeltus fasciatus | reverse complement strand
TCATACATACTTGAGAGTTCTGTACTGGTCCCATGAACTACCCTGGAGTCCTATTGTAATACTTCACAGTCCATCCGTAGAATAAGTAGACATCTTTGTCAAGAAAAATTGAGCATGAATTCCTTAATACTCTGAACACATTTATTTGTTGTTCGTTTAGCCAAAGAACTAAATGAACAAATGGAAGTAGAATTAGATAAGATAATGCGATAAACAAAGTCACACTCTCTTGGAGAAAGGCGCATGGTTTCTATTGCTTATGGAAAATAGATATGCCATGTTAGTTCAATTTGTCTCGCCTTTGCTAGGGGTAAGCTCCCCCCACCCATTAAAATAAAGGAATTTTGAATAGCTGCGTAAAAAATTAATTTTAAAATAAATATTTGAAAGGAGCGCGTCGCAGTTCCCGAAGAGCATAATCTCTAGTCATAATAAACATCGTACAAAGTTTACTCAGAGTACGAGTTTAGGATATTTTTGGCAAGGGCTGTTTACTTTTCCAAAGAGAGATGTTTATTAGTTTCTAGCTGTGGCTCTCCAAATTCCAAAATAACTGAATGAATCATGGCATTCCTAAGTGTAAGTACATCACCGATAAATAAGCTTAAAAAAAACTTACAAATAAATATATATATTTAACATTACCTCATATAACCTCTAAAATTTTTGTAATTTCAATTTTTTTCTGTCATATTATTGATAACTTACTATCATTTGGGCCTATAGTCTAATTCCCTGCTCTAATCCTTTCTAGAGCAGGTGCTCTAGGTAAATAATAGGTATTTATGTAGACACGTATGATATAAGTCTCGCTCGCATTCAAATCATAAACATCTGTAAAACCATAACACCTTTTTAGACAGTGAATGTAAAACAAGCAATGCAGAAGATCTATTCAAACAACACATTTACAATGGAATAGAGAAGATCTTATTTAAAAAATGTATTTTTCACGCATGTACTGTTAAATAAAATATGGCTGCACCGAGTAAAATATCCGTTCGTATCTTTCAAATCTAGCCTAGCGGATTCGAATAACGCCATAGCCAGGTTAACATCAAGAAATAAATGGGTGTTTAGAATAGTTTACTTCTCGATACCACCTCCAATTTTGGTCAATTAGAAGGGTCGAAAAGCAGAAGATATATAGCGAAATGCTTTAGGCCACCATTTTGCCGGAACCCCGAAAGTTGAGTGGGCTCTGGCGACTATCAAGTGTTGGAGTAGTGAACTAATACTTGGGCAGAATGAAGTACAGAAGGGATTTGTACCGAATTCTCCAGGATACGAACGATACAGTTCCAATGTACACCATTTTGCCGGAACCCCGAAAGTTGAGTGGGCTCTGGCGACTATCAAGTGCTGAAGTAGTGAACTAATAATTATCTCGTGGGGAGTGCCAAGAACGGTCGCCTGCTATTAAACAGTCGTTGACTTTCCTGCTCCTGCAAATACAAGGCGAAAGAATAACGACTTAGTATCATGTTCGAGGTGACTCTTAAACATATCCTGCTCCTTTTTTCTCACTTAAATTAGTTAAAATGAAAATTATTATGTACTTCACTTTCTCTAAATAATTAGTCTGCGTGCAAAGAGGTCAATATGAATATATGACCTTTGTTATACACCAGTAAAATACATGTGATAAGGAGAAAAAAAACATCAAGAAAATTTTACCCAAACCATATTAATTATAAGAAGATTAATATTATAATAAAGTATGGTACTAATGGCCATTTGGCGGTCAGAGTAGATCCCAATTAATAAATATCAGATTCAAGAAACATAACTATCCTCAAAAAGACATATTAATAATATTATTAATATAAAGTAGTAGAAAAGATATAATACCATAAATAAATACAATAAAGAAACGAAGGATGAAGCCATTTCCACAAACAGGTAGATGTTTTTCTATTACCTATTGGATTTTGAAAAAGTGTCTTATTTTCAGAAAAATATAAGTAACTTTTAATTGTACTTATAATTATCCAAAAAGGACATCGAATTAGAAATTATTAAATTTTAAAATGATAGCACATCTGTCTCTGAATATGACATGTTTGTGGAACCGTACCATAAAGAATTCAAATCAGTTTAAAATTAATAACTGTTAATAACAATTTATTCTGGGAATAAGATTCCAGTATTAAATTAAGACTAAATAAATATTAAAGAAACGTTTTAAATTAATATTTTTGTGGCAATAAATTTTTTAATTTCAATTGAAAAAAAAATTAACTCTCAATTATTTTGATTACGATGTAGATTTTCAGTTCGATAGTTCATTATTGGTAGGGTAACAAGTATCAAACGTTATCAAAATGAAATTCATTAAAACTTGTTTAAATGCAACAGAAGAAGACTGATTTGACGTAAAGACACTCATATATTCAACTGATGTTTCCCTCGTCTATCTTACGAATTTAGTACGAAAATATTTAGGTTTAATTGATGTAAAAAGGGACTAACTAAAGTTTCAACAATATATAGTAGAATTTGTTGAAGTTCGGTCAAGGATGACCCCCCCCCGTCTCAAAAGTGCCATTAAATACACAAATGATACCAAAAAACTTAGCTCATTAAACAATTTGAATCTGGTAAGACACTCAACAAAAAAAAAAAAAAAGTTACCCAAATTTATTAAAAATTGCTGCAATAATATAATCACACCTTTCCACAAAGATAATAAATTTTGAACCTAAAATATAATTTTCAAAAATCTATTAAATCTCCACATTTAACATATTAACAGGTAAATAACTAAAATTAATAACATTAATATAAAAATTAATGCATTAAAGTCCCTCTTCTTTATGGATATCTACGGAGAAGATTTCGAAACATTAACAAAAATCCTCACATGTACCATTAAACACACAAATGACAATAAAGACAGCTCATTAAAAATTTGAAGCTGTCAAGACACTTGCCAAGAAGAACAACCTTGACCGAACCCCAAAAAAGTCTCTACTATTATTCTGTACAGCAAAAAACTCAATTTTTTCTATTTTTTATTCTTCACAATTTATTAAATAAGTTCTCCGCACTCGTACCGAGAGTCTAAACCTCCGAGTTAGACGAATACATCGTCTTATGCTCGAGGGAGCAAACATTGTCAAGCTATTTATTAGACTCTCGTTATTTACTTTATTATTATTTTTAGAAATATTGTTTTCGTTTTGGTATTTAATCTCACGTAAATTTCATTTAATCTCACGTAAATTTCAAATAAATACAAGGGAAAAGAATAAAAAATCTATCTGTCTCAGCCAGGGCTCCAACCTGGATCTCCTGCTATCCGGGCAACCTGCTATTCGAGCCCTGTCTGAGACAGATAGATTTTTTATTCTATTCCCTTGTATTTATTGTTTAAAATTTAAGTGGGATTAAATACCAAAACGAACACAATATTCATAAAAATAGATAAAAAGTAAATAACGAGTCTAATAAATAGCTTGACAATGTCAGCTCCTTCGAGCATAAGACGATGTATTCGACTCTCGGAACGAGTGCGGGGAATTTAATAGGTTATCTGGCTAGTTTCGGTTGTGTAACTGGTTAACGCGCTTGTCCGGATAGTAGGAGATCCAGGTTCGAGCCCTGGTTGAGACAAATACATTTTTATTCTATTCCCTTGCATTTATTGTTAAAATTTACATGGGATAAAAATACCACAATGAAAACAATATTTATTAAATAAGAAGTTTCTGCTCATTCCAAACCATCTTCAGTCCTACAATAACCAAAAATATAATATATATCCTATTTACAAATCGGTTC
>KZ809069.1:122798-127798 GCA_000696205.2 Oncopeltus fasciatus | reverse complement strand
CGTTAAGGCTTCCTTAAGTCGGCGTGAAGCAATGAATGCCACATTTGGAAGTGGAAATATGGTGGAGGTTTGCTGGTTTGGAGATGGAGTGGGCAGGTGGGGGGAAATTGCGCAAGTTGACAGGTGGGAAAGCATGTGCCCCGAACGGGGTGGGGGGGTTGGCGGGCATTGCTCGGGGTGACGCCTTCCCGGCTCACGTGGAAATATCAGGAGGATCACGGACATTCGCGACATGAATCACGCTCCGCTTCCCCTATCACATATTCTCAACATTAATCTCTTTGCATACTGAACAATACAAAAGCTATTTACATAAAACCATCTTGAATATTCATAAATGTTTTATATATTTTACTTTTACACACATATATCCGAATTCTCCAGGATACGAACGATACAGTTCCAATGTACACCATTTTGCCGGAACCCCGAAAGTTGAGTGGGCTCTGGCGACTATCAAGTGTTNTCAGAAACTAAATAAAATAAAATAAAAAATAAAATAAAATAAAAAATAAAATAAAATTAAGCATTTGTATGTTCACATAGGCTTTCACGGCCTCCAGGAATATTCATAAATACTTTTTCCGGGCTTGAACATTTAGAAAAGTTACTTTTTGCCTAGCTTTCGCATTTCATGTGATGGTTTCTTCAGGGCTGCGACTAGAATGAGTGTCATACTTTAAGCCCCGAAGAAGCCGTCACATGATGTGTGAAAACTTGGCAAAAAGTAAGTTTTCTACATGGCCAAGCCCGAAAGAAGTGTTTATTAATATTAAGTATTTGTATTATTTACAATTAGGTATGCTTCTGTGAATCTGCATAAATATGGGGAATATAAACATCAGCTTCAGGGAATATTAAATATAGTGCTGGGGGGGGGGGGGNCGAGTATTCGGGTATACACCCGTCAATGTCAAGATTAGAGACAAAGATAAGTTTTATCGATAAGCCTTTACCCTTTTGAAGTCTTAAGAAAATCAATGTAGCGGTAGTAGTCACTATTGTGCGTCAAACGTTGTCTACTTCTTCTAAATCCTGTGAAAATCAGCGAGTATTCGGGTATACACCCGTCAATGTCAAGATTAGAGACAAAGATAAGTTTTATCGATAAGCCTTTACCCTTTTGAAGTCTTAAGAAAATCAATGTAGCGGTAGTAGTCACTATTGTGCGTCAAACGTTGTCTACTTCTTCTAAATCCTGTGAAAATCAGCGAGTATTCGGGTATACACCCGTCAATGTCAAGATTAGAGACAAAGATAAGTTTTATCGATAAGCCTTTACCCTTTTGAAGTCTTAAGAAAATCAATGTAGCGGTAGTAGTCACTATTGTGCGTCAAACGTTGTCTACTTCTTCTAAATCCTGTGAAAATCAGCGAGTATTCGGGTATACACCCGTCAATGTCAAGATTAGAGACAAAGATAAGTTTTATCGATAAGCCTTTACCCTTTTGAAGTCTTAAGAAAATCAATGTAGCGGTAGTAGTCACTATTGTGCGTCAAACGTTGTCTACTTCTTCTAAATCCTGTGAAAATCAGCGAGTATTCGGGTATACACCCGTCAATGTCAAGATTAGAGACAAAGATAAGTTTTATCGATAAGCCTTTACCCTTTTGAAGTCTTAAGAAAATCAATGTAGCGGTAGTAGTCACTATTGTGCGTCAAACGTTGTCTACTTCTTCTAAATCCTGTGAAAATCAGCGAGTATTCGGGTATACACCCGTCAATGTCAAGATTAGAGACAAAGATAAGTTTTATCGATAAGCCTTTACCCTTTTGAAGTCTTAAGAAAATCAATGTAGCGGTAGTAGTCACTATTGTGCGTCAAACGTTGTCTACTTCTTCTAAATCCTGTGAAAATCAGCGAGTATTCGGGTATACACCCGTCAATGTCAAGATTAGAGACAAAGATAAGTTTTATCGATAAGCCTTTACCCTTTTGAAGTCTTAAGAAAATCAATGTAGCGGTAGTAGTCACTATTGTGCGTCAAACGTTGTCTACTTCTTCTAAATCCTGTGAAAATCAGCGAGTATTCGGGTATACTATTATCTACTAAATATAATTTTACCCGACTATGTCTCTTAGATTAACTTCAATTGCTTTGTCTGAAAGCAGGAATACTTCTTGCTATGCAGGGTTGGTTTCTGGGGAGGGGCTATGCGGCTTAGAAGAAAACCCCAGATTTCCGAAATCTTCATGTTGGCTATCCATCCCATCTCATGTTCCCCTGATCTTCTGTTTACCTGCAAGCTTTGCCAACGACCGGACGCCTACCCGAATTAGCTTTACGACAAGCATATCGGCATTGAAGTAACTCAGTGTCTCAGACGAACTTGTTACACCTTTTCCTCCAGGGTAGGAGCACTTGCTTTCTCGCGAGCCGTACAGAGCGCATGGTGCAAAATGAGCAATTCAACATAACAAAGCCCATGTATGTTAGACTTGTTGAATCTCTGCCTTCCCCTCTCAAAGTCCTCCTGGTCTGTGTTCACCTTGAACCCCAACGTTGAGTTGTTACGAACGGCCGTACTGATTAGGGGGCCTTGCACAGAAGTGCTTTTCCACCGACTAGGGATATTCAAATGCTTCAACGACTATGCATACGCATTACTCTTGAAGTTCTTCCTAGCAGATATTTTTTTACCTTCCGGTTTTGGAAGTTAATCTGAACAAAAAGATGCTTGAAATAATATAATTTGTACTAATCTTCGTGAACGCTTGACTTTCTCTTTCTTTATTAGGATGCGTGTGAAGCCTGTATATCTTAATTTTGGGCCTTGTTAAAAAATAAATAAAATTAAAATAAACAAATATTAAAAAAATTCTAATTGTTTTAAATTCAGTATAAGGAATAAGAGGCTTTATATCTTCACAATTTCCTTATCCCTCCTACTTTGTTGAATGAGTAAAGGCGTTATTGAAAAATTTTTCTGATGATTTGTTCTTAGTTGAGCTTTAAAAAATAAACAGAGTAAGCAACTGAAGATTTTTACAAAATATAATAAAATGAACTATGCTTCAATGCCATACATCTTCCTGGCCCAGTTTGCTGATGACAAAACTGTCTTCTCACCTCATCACAATTATTAAATTGATTCTTTGACTTACAAAGCCACCTTGACTCACGAGCTACTCGGGGTAAGCTTTTGAAGCTCAAATGAAAATAAGTCAACAAAGGATACGGACTATTATACAGACATATGACAGACGCTGACAGCTTACAATTGAAAACAAACTGACTCTCTACAAGACTTAACTTCACCGATCTGGACATACGATGAAGAACTGAGGGGTACTTCCGAGCCTTCCGATATTCAAAGAATTTACTCCTTCTAACCCAGGGCACTAAAAATAATTATAAATGATTCAAATCCTTCATTGTGATTGAAACCCCTTATGCTAAAAACCTCACCTCAACCCGCTTCATTTTATTCTCCAGTAAACTCCCATTTCATCCTACTCCATATGGCCAATCTTTGTTGTTGGACTAAAATCCTTACAACCTTCTTGTCGTTAAAACGAAAATGGCATCACGACCTCGTGGGACTTCATTCCTAATTTTTCTGNAAAAATTAAAATCGATTAAATTTATTATTGATATTATATTACGAATGAAGCAGACACACACTGGTGGCATAGCATAAATTACCCTGAGGCTCACACAAACACATACAGATACGACAGAGATTAGCTTTAACGTTCATCTTGAATTGAAGTCAGTTGGGAAATACTCTCTGAGGGCCTTCAAGGAACGGTGCAAAATGAAAAACGTCAAAGTCAGGCGAGCGTTTCGACACATCCATGGCAGGAACAACAATTTATCGATGCAAAATATATTCCGATCAATTCTAAGGCAGTAGGTCACGAACATACTGTTTTCACCCTCGTCTGCTGCATTTATTAGGCTGAGGAATAATCTGTGTTAGTAGTAGTAGATTCTGGCGTTGTAATGTTCACAAATGAGAGCAAATCATTCAAAAAGCTACCAAATATTCTTTCATTTATATTTACTTTTATTTTCTATATATATTCCAAATTCCAAAATAACTGAATGAATCATGGCATTCCTAAGTGTAAGTACATCACCGATAAATAAGCTTAAAAAAAACTTACAAATAAATATATATATTTAACATTACCTCATATAACCTCTAAAATTTTTGTAATTTCAATTTTTTTCTGTCATATTATTGATAACTTACTATCATTTGGGCCTATAGTCTAATTCCCTGCTCTAATCCTTTCTAGAGCAGGTGCTCTAGGTAAATAATAGGTATTTATGTAGACACGTATGATATAAGTCTCGCTCGCATTCAAATCATAAACATCTGTAAAACCATAACACCTTTTTAGACAGTGAATGTAAAACAAGCAATGCAGAAGATCTATTCAAACAACACATTTACAATGGAATAGAGAAGATCTTATTTAAAAAATGTATTTTTCACGCATGTACTGTTAAATAAAATATGGCTGCACCGAGTAAAATATCCGTTCGTATCTTTCAAATCTAGCCTAGCGGATTCGAATAACGCCATAGCCAGGTTAACATCAAGAAATAAATGGGTGTTTAGAATAGTTTACTTCTCGATACCACCTCCAATTTTGGTCAATTAGAAGGGTCGAAAAGCAGAAGATATATAGCGAAATGCTTTAGGCCACCATTTTGCCGGAACCCCGAAAGTTGAGTGGGCTCTGGCGACTATCAAGTGTTGGAGTAGTGAACTAATACTTGGGCAGAATGAAGTACAGAAGGGATTTGTACCGAATTCTCCAGGATACGAACGATACAGTTCCAATGTACACCATTTTGCCGGAACCCCGAAAGTTGAGTGGGCTCTGGCGACTATCAAGTGTTGGAGTAGTGAACTAATACTTGGGCAGAATGAAGTACAGAACGGATTTGTACCGAATTCTCCAGGATACGAACGATACAGTTCCAATGTACACCATTTTGCCGGAACCCCGAAAGTTGAGTGGGCTCTGGCGACTATCAAGTG
>KZ809069.1:106620-122724 GCA_000696205.2 Oncopeltus fasciatus | reverse complement strand
GGGATATTCAAATGCTTCAACGACTATGCATACGCATTACTCTTGAAGTTCTTCCTAGCAGATATTTTTTTACCTTCCGGTTTTGGAAGTTAATCTGAACAAAAAGATGCTTGAAATAATATAATTTGTACTAATCTTCGTGAACGCTTGACTTTCTCTTTCTTTATTAGGATGCGTGTGAAGCCTGTATATCTTAATTTTGGGCCTTGTTAAAAAATAAATAAAATTAAAATAAACAAATATTAAAAAAATTCTAATTGTTTTAAATTCAGTATAAGGAATAAGAGGCTTTATATCTTCACAATTTCCTTATCCCTCCTACTTTGTTGAATGAGTAAAGGCGTTATTGAAAAATTTTTCTGATGATTTGTTCTTAGTTGAGCTTTAAAAAATAAACAGAGTAAGCAACTGAAGATTTTTACAAAATATAATAAAATGAACTATGCTTCAATGCCATACATCTTCCTGGCCCAGTTTGCTGATGACAAAACTGTCTTCTCACCTCATCACAATTATTAAATTGATTCTTTGACTTACAAAGCCACCTTGACTCACGAGCTACTCGGGGTAAGCTTTTGAAGCTCAAATGAAAATAAGTCAACAAAGGATACGGACTATTATACAGACATATGACAGACGCTGACAGCTTACAATTGAAAACAAACTGACTCTCTACAAGACTTAACTTCACCGATCTGGACATACGATGAAGAACTGAGGGGTACTTCCGAGCCTTCCGATATTCAAAGAATTTACTCCTTCTAACCCAGGGCACTAAAAATAATTATAAATGATTCAAATCCTTCATTGTGATTGAAACCCCTTATGCTAAAAACCTCACCTCAACCCGCTTCATTTTATTCTCCAGTAAACTCCCATTTCATCCTACTCCATATGGCCAATCTTTGTTGTTGGACTAAAATCCTTACAACCTTCTTGTCGTTAAAACGAAAATGGCATCACGACCTCGTGGGACTTCATTCCTAATTTTTCTGGGAGTAGGGTCAATGTGCCCTCCCTCTATGCGTAGTTATTTTTATTTATTTTTTATTGCATATGTTTATTTTTATTAATTTTTTTATAACCTTTATTTGCATATTACATTATGTTAAAAATAAATAAAAACATTTTGTAATTTGATTACAATGAATAATATTTTAAAAAATGACATTAATGAAAGTCACAAGAGGAGAGGAGGTGACCAGTGACCCAACTCTCAATTTTTATTAACTATGAAACAAAATTTCGAAATTTTTTTATTTTTATTTTGAAACAGAATCTAATAAATAAAGATTTATATTTAAAATAATAAGTGAATTACTTTTCTAAAATGAACCCAGCATCGATTTTGTCAAACATTTGTATTCTAACTGGTCTTTTATTATTAATTGCGACAGTTTGATATTAACGCCGGATTATCTCCGTTAATACAGAATTTAATTGGCTCTTCTCTTTTTATCGTAAACATTTTTAATACAATGATTTCCTTCTGAGATAAATTAAGATTTTTCTAACAAGTTGATAAAAATTTTAAAAACCAAATTTTTTTTTCTTTTTTCGTGGGTTGAATTACAACTTTGCTAAATTTTACACTATAAAAATATTAATTGCTTAATTAGCAAAACATATTACTTATGATTAGAAACGACATTAGCAATAAAGGTAGAATATATTTCAGAGAGACCACTACGATACAATTTAGACGAACGAAAATTTAGATGTTAGGAGGAAATAAGAATAATAAAACATGTGCACGAAAAACACATTAATATGTTTAAAAAAATAATAACAGCTAATAATATACCAATGAACTAATAACATCAATTATGGAGAAAAAATAGATTCAATCATTAAAATGGGAATAAGCCGGGCGTCAACCCGGACTGAGAAGGTCAGCTAGTCATTTAAATTATGAGCGGTATCTCGAATTACACGATGCGCCTATAGACCTGTCTTAGCACTAGTAAAGCCTCAAGATTGCCAATAAGTCTTCATAGTAGTCAATTTCCATCAGTCTCAAACGTGGTCTGCTTTTCCTTAAATCCTGTGAAAATCAGCGAGTATTCGGGTATGCACCCGTCAACGACAAGCCTTTACCCTTTCGAAGTCTTAAGAAAATCAATGTAGCGGTAGTAGTCACTATTGTGCGTCAAACGTTGTCTACTTCTTCTAAATCCTGTGAAAATCAGCGAGTATTCGGGTATACACCCGTCAATGTCAAGATTAGAGACAAAGATAAGTTTTATCGATAAGCCTTTACCCTTTTGAAGTCTTAAGAAAATCAATGTAGCGGTAGTAGTCACTATTGTGCGTCAAACATTGTCTACTTATATTAAATCTTGAGAAAACAAGTGAGTCTTCATTATAGTCAATAAAAGGTTCATCAATTAGGCTAGGACTCCACTTTCGATTTTTAGAAGCGGCGACAAAAAAAATCGCTTTCGCAAAAAATCTAGAGGGTGCATTCACTCCGATTTGTAAATGGCTGAATTAAATCATTTTTCCAATGATATCGGAACCACTTGACAAACCACTTATGTGATCGCTCTTTTGCTTCGGGTGAGAAATAAACACCAAAAGCATCGTTATTGAATTCATCCATTAACAAATCAAAGATTATTTAAAGGACAGTTTTACACATTATTTGAAGATTTATGTGAGCAGCCAGAATATTATCAGGCTTATATCATTATTAATATCTATACTAACGCATGTCAAAAAGTAGTTTTGATGAATTATTGCAAATAATTGGGCCATCAATAGCTTATAGCAACACAGAGCGGAAAAAATGCATGTCCTTATGAATCATTGTGGTGGGGCGATTATCGCGTCGAGGTAAAGACAAGTAGCGTTTTTCTTAATCGCTGTGACTATTTACTCGCAAATGGATGGACTTGTATTTGAAACAATGTGTTCAAGCTTTGCGACTAAAAAATCGCGCAAATAAAAATAGCAAGTGAAGGCTAGGCCTTAATCTTAGAGCTGCTAGAGTTTTAAGGAGATCAATAAGTCTTCTATAGTCAAAAATAAAACACACAAATATTGGCTTACATAAACGCCAAAGTTAACTGCAGTTAGGAGCACCAAGGTGCTCATGGGATCCGTTCAGGGCTTATAATCCTGTCGCTGCGGGTTCAAATCCCGCCCAAGCCATGCTTTTATTGTTAAATAAAAGCTTATACTGAGAAATGGATGTATAGAATGGGGTGGCAACCTGTAGATAGCTCCTACCTCCATGACCCTAAGTGGTTGAAAGGGAGGCTAACACTTAGGGAAAAAAAAGTTGTAGTTAAAAGGTATTAGGCTATTTTTTTAAAATCTCGTGAAAGCCTTTGACGCTATTGATGACAATATATCAAAGCTTGAATGTATTGAAATTGGAGATGAAATAGTACAGTGGTTTACATAATATTTGTCATAAGGAACACAGGCTGCATGTACAGGTAAAATGACAAGTGATGGATATTCATTGGACTAAGAAGTCATTCAAGAGAGCACACTAGGGCCTTTCATATTTTTGATCTATATTAATGATATCGAAGTTTTGCTACCCGAATGGGGTAAACTCATATTTATTGTTTACTGATGATGCTATTGCGGTTTACACTGGCGATGCATGGTGCGAATTTTACTCATTTACAGATCTACACTTGCGTAGACTGTACAATTGGGGGAAAATCATCTCGCTTACTTTAAATATATTTAAGACTAAATACCTGCCACTTTATATACAAGCTTGTTCATGTAATACTATCTTTCACATTAATCACATACTAACAAAGTAATTGCCAGTGCCCGAAAATTGACCGAGTCAAGCAATATAGATATTCAGGAGTAATTATGGATTATAAAATTACAATAAAGTGGAAAAAGCAGAGAGACCATATACTATCGTAAATTGGTATTTGTATTTAGATGTTTGTTTTCCGAACAGTAAAGGAAGTTTTTTGCACACAAAAAGTTGTATGTGGGATCTATGAAGTACTGGCTTGGGGAGGAACCCGTTTTTAAACAGTAGGACCTATTTTTATACTCCAAAAGCTGGAAGATAAAAATATTAATTGAATATTTAAGCACATATCTGATAGATATATTATTCATTAGTTCAAATGGAGAATTTTTTGACCGTAGATATTATTATTAGATGATTTTAGTTGGGATTCGGTCAAGGTAGATCCAAAAAAAAAAAAATACAAATTACAAAAAAGTGTATTTTCTGCCAACGTTTCGGCTTACATTGCAAGCCGAAACATTGGCAGATAATCTTTTAAAAAATACACTTTTATTTTAAATTTGTATTTTTTTGGATCTACCTTAACCGAACCCCAACAAAAATCATATAATAATTATTAGTTTTCCTGTCCTTCTGATTGGGATCTTTACATAAAAATTCTACCGCATACATCGCTCAAAGCTCTACAGACGTTCTGACACCATTAACACTTGCATACGGAACACGAAGCACCTTTAGAAATAACTGACAGACCGAATACAACCTGGCTCATAAGAAAAACACCATGCGTACTTACTACTCTATAGCAACCGTCCGAATAATATTAAAACCTCCACATTAACTCCCAATAAGACCGCTATGACAAAACCAAGAGGGGATTCGAAGACGACCAGATGAGAAAGCTGGAAGACATTGGATCTGTCTATGTTGGGTGAGGATCTCTTCAGGCAGACCTTCGCTCGCTTACGATTGGTTTCGACATGGAAGAGTGATATTCATGGTTATCTGTAAAGGAAGAAGTCCTATCCCTTGAGCCCCAAGGCAAAACTACGGACAAGATATGGATCCGGGGTTCAGTTTCGACTCTCAAGCACGGCTTTGCCACATCTGCACTAGCCCCTTTCATTTATTGAGAAATAGATGCCTGAAATGGATGATGGCTTGACATAGTAGATAGGTTCTTGAAAATAAATGAATATAGAAGAAAAAGAGGTCATGGAAATTTTCATTAACTACAATGTAAGCACCAGATTGCTGTGAAGATTGGAACATTATTCCATACGAATTGACCTTTGCAATGATGGAGTGCTTTGAGAAAAATAATTTCTAAAATTCAATTATTGAATTATAAATTAATCTAAAGGGTTATTATGACTACCAATGAATATAGAACTATCATACCTTCTATTATCCGTCTTCATTGGTTTCTGCAAACCATCTTCTGTTGGCGAGCGCTTTTGGACNGCAGAAACCAATGAAGACGGATTACAGAAGGTATGATAGTTCTATATTCATTGGTAGTCATAATAACCCTTTAGATTAATTTCTAAAATATTAATTCTGTTTTATTGTTTTATTTTGGAAATACAAATTGGAGGCAATTAAACTGAATTATATTATTAAACTTTCAATAAAATTATTGTTATATATGAATAATAAGAAAAATACTAAATTCATATAAACCAATATAGGAAACAATATTAATAATCTCCTTTGTCTAGAACATTTTTTTATCCTCAATGTATGTTTAATAATTTAAAATTTAAGTTAAATAATTTTTCAGCCCTGGGTGTCAATTATATTTTCTGTTATTTATTAAATAATTTCATGAACTTTTTATATTGTGAATTTTTTTTATTAAAGGCACGGAAATCGATCAAATTTAAAGTATTTCACAATCCTTATAACGTTTAATTAAATTAAGTGTTAAAGATAAGTTAATTCAATGTATTAATATTAAAAGTACTTATAATACTTACAAAAGTAATATATTTAGAAATTTAATAAGAAATGTATTATGTATATCATAAATTAAAAAAAAATCTGAAAGTAATTTCTTTTTAAACTCTTCTGAAGACGATATATAAACTACATACGTATGTAACTAAACTAAACTATGTATATGAGAAATAAAATAAACTTTCTATCATGTGATCGAACTCGTTAATAATGACTTTATAGTATAGAATGGTGTATATATTTCCAAAAATCTAAATATAAAATAGAATTTGGCTAAGGTTTGTAATAAATGTGACTTATATATTATACATGATTATTAGTAACAAGTCACTATTTCTTGAAATTGTGTAAAACCCACAGACACAATACCATTCTCATAAGATATATGTGATATCCCCTATAATAAATAAAATTAAAATAAACAAATATTAAAAAAATTCTAATTGTTTTAAATTCAGTATAAGGAATAAGAGGCTTTATATCTTCACAATTTCCTTATCCCTCNATATAAATTTTAAATTGAAAAAATATTAATCAATTTTGTAAAAATCTTTTATGTCATAAAATTTATTTTAAGTAGTTTCTTTTCTGAAAAACAATTGAATTAGTAGGAAATTTATTTCTGAAGTTAAGATTTTCTTCACCTTGGAGTTATTTTGGAAAGGAACACAAAACAACCCTCGCAAACGATAGTCCTTTACAAGAAATGCGAGGGTGTTAAAATAAAAAAAATTTACTTTCTTGAATCCAATTTAACGTGGGATTAAATACCAGATCTAAAATCATTATTGAAAGATAGTCCATTACTTTTCGACGAGTCGAATAACAGATTGCATCCCCCTTTTTTTATTTATAGTGTTAAGAATATTCTTTCTTATATATTTAAGATTCCTTCTTATATGTTTATATACATAAACAGATTCAGTTGCCGTAAGTTTTAATTTATTTAAAATGACATCTGCATGTTGACCTTGCATTTCTTTGACGTTACCCCACCGGAGTAGACTACCTATATATAACTGAGACTCAAAAATTCCAAGGTATATACTTACTAAGTATTTATTGTTTATGGTACTTTTTAGTTTCTTTAATAAATATGTAGCTCTAGCTCTATGCGTTGTTCTTAATTAACTCATTTGTTTGTTATTTCTAATTTAAATATTAATCAATTATTACTCCTAAGAATTGAGTATTTTTAACCTCTTCAAATTTTAAACTTATTAAATTAATATATAAATGTGTAAGTCCAATACCTTTCATATTAAAACTCATATAATGCGTTTTAGAAGTATTACACACAGTTTGTTGTGTACCATCCAGTTACAGCTGTGTTATTTATACTAATAGTTTACTTTCATGTGTCATAATATTTTCATTACTTTTGTTCAATTTTTTTCGTCTAAGCCCCTCTTCTTTCTTGTCTGATTTCAACCAGCATTGAATTTAATTAACTATAATTTTAATGAAGCCATAATTATATTTCAAAAATAGATGACCCTCCCAACCCTCTTAGTTGCATCATTTAACATATTCATTAATTTACGTTTTTTTTTGTTTTTTTAATAGTTTTTTTTGGTAAGTGGTTCATTGATCTTTGAAACTGCCGTCTACCTCCATTCTTTTATGTGTTAGGCCTGAATCCCACAAAGACACACATCATGATTCACCCTTAGATTGTAGCAAATAACTTTCAGACTTTCAAGGTCAGTACATTAGCTTCTACTAACAAAGTATGTAAACAAACATACCTTCGATGGGCATTGCTTAGGCATATTTCAAACATGATCTAGGCAAATTTTACCTCTAGGCATAGATTCTTCCAATCACTATTTCTGCTCTCCATGTTTATGGGAAAGGGAAGTCAAAGCTACGTTATTCTTCATTTTTACTCTCAAACATAGGCAAAACATCAATAAATTAGCGAATATTAAATTATTTTATGATGTCACTAGTACCTGCCCACTGGTGCTAGTAGAACTACGATATATAGTCCAGCTCTAGGCAATGTTTTGCGTGAAAACCTTCCCCAGAACCATGAATGCTTAGAATAGGGTTGAGCAAAAATAAAATCGCTTTCAGCACTTGAACACAGCGAATGTAAAGTGCGAAAGTAAATACAAAGAACTCAAGATTTCCTCTTAAAACATATACAAAAACATCATCCTTGAAGAAATTAATTATTTTCGTTAACTGAAAGTAAGTGATGTGTTTATTTGTCTGTGTCACATAACCTCTTTCCAAACCACAAATATATTTGTAACTAGCACTCTAATGAGATGAGTAGGATGAGGAAAGAGTAAATATACTCTACTTAAAACTACTTAAACTAAAATAAATTTTAGCACATAAAAATGTCATTTAACCTTTAGGTTTTACACATTTTATGCAAATTAGTAAGGTAGTTGACTGAGTCAGGTATTTTGTTTACGTTCAATGAGTTATTGCATCACATGTCGAGTTTATTTTGTGTTATTCTTTCCTTAATTTGGTGTAAATTTGTGATAACTGACTAGTATAGAATTAATTTTAAAACATTTCGCCTCGCAAGGACCACTTGCGTAAACTTAGCAGATTTCTCCCGTTTCTTATCTATAAACAATTTACGTGTTTCAAAAAGTGCATATATACTGCTTAGATAAGAGTAAATGACTTATTATATCTAAAAAGTTGGAGTCATCATTGAAAGGAAAATTAAAGATGGCTTTAAGCTATAGTTGTTATAAGGTTGGGAGAAGAGCTCCCAGTGCTGTTGCACTCGTAAATTTTTTCTTCTAATTGCGTTTTTCGGAAAACATAAACGTTAGTGAAGTAAATTTAAACAAACATATTGAAATAAATTTTCTTCCCCTTTTGTTCTTTAAATTTGTGTTATGACACTAATAATAACGATGCCGAAGCACACATACCTCATAAAATTAGCCATTTTGACTAAAACTTCTGAGGTCTTCTTGTGGAGTTACCATTTGGTGATTGATTTTTAAATTATTATTACATAACCATTTGTTTCCTTCAATAATCCATGTACTCTTTGAGTTAATTCCTGATGTGTTTCGACAGAGTAATGAGGTTTCCTCTTCATACATATAAATTATCTGATCTATATAAACAAGATCACTATAACAATAGGATTGTGGTTATAGGATCTATAGCCATATAATCAAGATCAAGATCAAGATCAACTAAGAAATTTAAGTGCAGCACATATACAAAATTTCTATTTCTATTTTTTAAAAAAAGATATATGATTTACAAGAAATTAAACCACTGCATGTCTAAAGCGCTATTGAATGCCAATTTCAGGCACAGGGAGACTGGAAAACTTGAGGGGTTAAATTTGATTTAAATGACACACTATGATGATGTATGTTTTATCTGTAAACTTGGAAAAGATTTCCCAGTAATTACGCTAGGAAGTGTTATTTATTAGAAATGATATTTTATTTACTGTGCCAAATAATTATTGTAAAAATTGTAAATTTTTAAATGACAGATAGAGGAAGCAATAAGCAACAGGTGAACGCTCCCAGGGGTTCAACAGCCGCAGTTCGCAGACGTTTCTCTACATCCTTGACACTCGCCGGGTTTCTATCCATATCAATAAGTATGTTGAGCCTGAAGTGTTGAGAAAGTAATGCAAACAAAAACGTAAACGCATACATGACATATGAAGCAATAAACAACAGGTGAACGTTCTTCAGAGTTCATCAGCCGCATATCGGAGCCGACTCTCAGCAGCCTTGACACTCATTATGTGTTTTTGCCAGTTCTAACAGTTATGTGTTTTCTGTATACAGTATTTAATGTTAAGAAACCTAAATGGACTAAATATGAACGCCCTAATAAGCCATAGTTCTATGTATTAGCAATTACATTTTTTGTGTAGAAAACCTAAAGTATAGTTGACAGATGAAGCAATAAGCAACAGGTGAACGCTCCCAAGGGATTCACCAGCCGCAAATCGCAGACATCTTCCAGCATCCTTGACACTCGCTGTATTAACATCTGCAGTAAAAATTATGTTTTGTTTATTGCTTTTAGAACGTATAGTGGAAAATTCTAAATTCATACATGACATATGAAGCAATAAGCAACAGGTGAACGCTCCCAAGGGATTCACCAGCCGCAAATCGCAGACATCTTCCAGCATCCTTGACACTCGCTGTATTAACATCTGCAGTACAAATTATGTTTTGTTTATTGCTTTTAGAACGTATAGTGGAAAATTCTAAATTCATACATGACAGATGAAGCAATTAGCAACAGGTGAACGCTCCAAAGGGGTTCACCAGCCGCAAATCGCAGACATCTTCTAGCATCCTTGACACTCGCTGTATTAACATCTGCAGTAAAAATTATGTTTTGTTTATTGCTTTTAGAACGTATAGTGGAAAATTCTAAATTCATACATGACATATGAAGCAATAAGCAACAGGTGAACGCTCCCAAGGGGTTCACCAGCCGCAGATCGGAGCCGTCTCACGACAGCCTTGACACTCGGCGTATTTTTATCCGCTTCCCGACGGTATGGAGAGAAACAATACATCGTTCCTCTCTGCCGGCTCACACCGGGAATGCTTTAAAATGATCTTTAATCTAAGTAGATTTGAATTCCGAGCGAGAAGGCAAGTGAATAATTATAGGGATGGGGGTAGAATGATGAAGGTGATGGTTAAATACGATAGGGTCCGGCTGAATTTGCATAGGTTACTGACTCTCCCTGAAGCACTTCAGAAATTATTCTTACGACTATTTCTATTTTATTTTAATATTAAAATTCCGTTTCTTACTTCGGCGATCTCATCATCGTCCATGAGGGTTGTTCAATGGTTCCAGGTTCAATACCCACAGAGCGCAGCTTTCTTAAAGAACACACTATTTAATATACGTAAAAATTCAACCTCTCACTTAAAATTTGAATTTTTTTTCCAGTTTATGCAGTTTGTTTCACCTCACTTTACGTAGCAACGCTGGCAGTTCTACCTCAAATAAATTTATTTTCTTCTTTATTGTGAGATTTATTTAAATTTAGATTAGCTGTTTATTTATATTTATAAATAGTCTAGTAAATAAATAGTAATGTAATAGTAAACCAAAAACTGATTTAGTTAACGAAATACTGAATTTGATCACATTTATAGTTTTTGTTGAAAGTTTATCAGAGCTTATTCTAAGAATTCAAACGGTGATAAGTTTAGGGTTGTAGCTTCAGGTTATACCTATCGGATTGTGTTTTTCTCGTTAGGAAAATATGCTGCAATATTACTAACTTTATTTACTTATATATTCTTATTATTATTTACAATTCCGTGATAAATGAATTCTACCAGAAAACTAATGGTAGTGTTCAGAAATCCTCAAAAAGTGTGTTAGCTATTTTTAGCAGACTAGAAAAGTATGGATATCAAGCTATTCACGTTTATTTCATTTCACTACACAAGACCACAAAAAATAATAGAATATAATAGTAAAAAATATATTTCTCTAAATTTATATTTTATAACATTGTTTAATAATAATAATATTATTTAAAATGGACCATATGTGAAGAACTAAAAAAAAAAAAACCAAAAAAAAACTTGAAAAATCTGCGTCGTGGTTGCAACGTAAATAGCTTGATTTCTTTATGGGGAATATATATCGCCATAAATCGTATGAAAAACAAATTGCATTTTTTCCCCCCATTTTCGACAATACTGTCGTTTTGGCTATAATGTCAGCAATATTGGACTATCAGGGGATTGGATGGGATTTATACTTTGTTCTGAACTCTCCGTACTACCGTATAGGGTACGAGCGGTCATTGTACTGTGCAGATAGCCACTGGCCCTCCAGTATGGGATGGGAGAACCCACACTAGAACACTACACACATCCCCACATCGCAGGGAAAGGTCTCCGAGAGTTAGCGAGAGCCTTAGCCCCCGGACGGGGGAGTACTACCAGGTACTTTCAGGCTAGGAGTCTTGTACTTCTCCATGTCCTGAACTCTCCGTACTACCGTATAGGGTACGAGCGGTCATTGTACTGTGCAGATAGCCACTGGCCCTCCAGGATGGGATGGGAGAACCCACACTAGAACACTACACACATCCCCACATCGCAGGGAAAGGTCTCCGAGAGTTAGCGAGAGCCTTAGCCCCCGGACGGGGGAGTACTACCAGGTACTTTCAGGCTAGGAGTCTTGTACTTCTCCATGTCCTGAACTCTCCGTACTACCGTATAGGGTACGAGCGGTCATTGTACTGTGCAGATAGCCACTGGCCCTCCAGGATGGGATGGGAGAACCCACACTAGAACACTACACACATCCCCACATCGCAGGGAAAGGTCTCCGAGAGTTAGCGAGAGCCTTAGCCCCCGGACGGGGGAGTACTACCAGGTACTTTCAGGCTAGGAGTCTTGTACTTCTCCATGTCCTGAACTCTCCGTACTACCGTATAGGGTACGAGCGGTCATTGTACTGTGCAGATAGCCACTGGCCCTCCAGGATGGGATGGGAGAACCCACACTAGAACACTACACACATCCCCACATCGCAGGGAAAGGTCTCCGAGAGTTAGCGAGAGCCTTAGCCCCCGGACGGGGGAGTACTACCAGGTACTTTCAGGCTAGGAGTCTTGTACTTCTCCATGTCCTGAACTCTCCGTACTACCGTATAGGGTACGAGCGGTCATTGTACTGTGCAGATAGCCACTGGCCCTCCAGGATGGGATGGGAGAACCCACACTAGAACACTACACACATCCCCACATCGCAGGGAAAGGTCTCCGAGAGTTAGCGAGAGCCTTAGCCCCCGGACGGGGGAGTACTACCAGGTACTTTCAGGCTAGGAGTCTTGTACTTCTCCATGTCCTGAACTCTCCGTACTACCGTATAGGGTACGAGCGGTCATTGTACTGTGCAGATAGCCACTGGCCCTCCAGGATGGGATGGGAGAACCCACACTAGAACACTACACACATCCCCACATCGCAGGGAAAGGTCTCCGAGAGTTAGCGAGAGCCTTAGCCCCCGGACGGGGGAGTACTACCAGGTACTTTCAGGCTAGGAGTCTTGTACTTCTCCATGTCCTGAACTCTCCGTACTACCGT
The DNA here is from genome assembly GCA_000696205.2 of Oncopeltus fasciatus. NCBI lineage: Eukaryota > Metazoa > Arthropoda > Insecta > Hemiptera > Lygaeidae > Oncopeltus > Oncopeltus fasciatus. Next base: position 109,942 of record KZ809069.1, on the reverse strand, counting down.
ATAGGGTACGAGCGGTCATTGTACTGTGCAGATAGCCACTGGCCCTCCAGGATGGGATGGGAGAACCCACACTAGAACACTACACACATCCCCACATCGCAGGGAAAGGTCTCCGAGAGTTAGCGAGAGCCTTAGCCCCCGGACGGGGGAGTACTACCAGGTACTTTCAGGCTAGGAGTCTTGTACTTCTCCATGTCCTGAACTCTCCGTACTACCGTATAGGGTACGAGCGGTCATTGTACTGTGCAGATAGCCACTGGCCCTCCAGGATGGGATGGGAGAACCCACACTAGAACACTACACACATCCCCACATCGCAGGGAAAGGTCTCCGAGAGTTAGCGAGAGCCTTAGCCCCCGGACGGGGGAGTACTACCAGGTACTTTCAGGCTAGGAGTCTTGTACTTCTCCATGTCCTGAACTCTCCGTACTACCGTATAGGGTACGAGCGGTCATTGTACTGTGCAGATAGCCACTGGCCCTCCAGGATGGGATGGGAGAACCCACACTAGAACACTACACACATCCCCACATCGCAGGGAAAGGTCTCCGAGAGTTAGCGAGAGCCTTAGCCCCCGGACGGGGGAGTACTACCAGGTACTTTCAGGCTAGGAGTCTTGTACTTCTCCATGTCCTGAACTCTCCGTACTACCGTATAGGGTACGAGCGGTCATTGTACTGTGCAGATANTATATATATAATTTTTTTAAAATCTTCAACAACATAGTTACCTATGTTGGAATCTGTTTCCTTCAAGTCGGTTTCCAATTACACCCCAAAGAATATGGATACAGGGCCTCTGGGGGGGGGGGGGTCGTGGTTGGATCACAAACCAATGCAATGGCGAGGAAAAGAACAAGACCTCGCCCTCAATGTACAAAAATACATTAAAACATGGCTTTGGAAATTCTGGGATTTTACATATGGTGAATGAAAAATCTAAGTTCAAATCCTCAACTCCCAAACACTACACGTATCGCCCTACTTAGGGAATCTGAATATTTTCACTCCTCACCGACGAAAGGCATGAGATCCACGAAAATTTTACTCCTTGTGATTTTTTTTGTGTGTGTACTACATCACTTTTTATCCCACCTGTTCTTGATTACTATATACAGTGTATAATATACACACTCACATACACATATATATTGTGTTAAATTAAATCATTGTAATACGTAANGTGTTTGCAACGTAAATAGCTTGATTTCTTTATGGGGAATATATATCGCCATAAATCGTATGAAAAACAAATTGCATTTTTTCCCCCCATTTTCGACAATACTGTCGTTTTGGCTATAATGTCAGCAATATTGGACTATCAGGGGATTGGATGGGATTTATACTTTGTTCTGAACTCTCCGTACTACCGTATAGGGTACGAGCGGTCATTGTACTGTGCAGATAGCCACTGGCCCTCCAGTATGGGATGGGAGAACCCACACTAGAACACTACACACATCCCCACATCGCAGGGAAAGGTCTCCGAGAGTTAGCGAGAGCCTTAGCCCCCGGACGGGGGAGTACTACCAGGTACTTTCAGGCTAGGAGTCTTGTACTTCTCCATGTCCTGAACTCTCCGTACTACCGTATAGGGTACGAGCGGTCATTGTACTGTGCAGATAGCCACTGGCCCTCCAGGATGGGATGGGAGAACCCACACTAGAACACTACACACATCCCCACATCGCAGGGAAAGGTCACCGAGAGTACACACCTTAGCCCCCGGACGGGGGAGTACAACCAGGTACTTTCAGGCTAGGAGTCTTGTACTTCTCCATGTTCGGAAGTAGTGGGCTGATATCTCTCTCCTCTGATCCTCTGAAATCACAGAAACCTCATTTTAGTAAAGTTTCAATAAAATCAAAGCTAGGAGGTTGCTGAAATGTTATAAGGTTGCGAAACACGAATTGCACCGATTAAGGCCCCTTCGAAACTCCAAGTGTTGGTGAATCTGTTTCTTTGAAGGCATACGGACTGAAATGGCTCTTTTTATCTCTGATGGAGACCTCTTCAGATTAACCAGATTAAATGGAGATTAGCGAAAGAAAGTAGAGAAAAACGCTCCAGAAAGACTGGAGGAAATTCTGCAAAGCCGTTTTTGAAACCTTGGACTACCCCTAGCCCATTCTTGAAACCCGCAGAAAGCCGAGGAACAGTAAGAAGCGGAGAGCACATGGAGATCAACCACCTTGATTGAGCAGGACGCGGCCCAGAACAGTGATAGCAGGTGAGGGATTATTAAGGTATATTATATATCCCCCCCCCCCCTGTGAGATAAACAATTTAACAGTACTAAAATCAATAATTTGTGTGTGGTGTTTCAAAATAAATACTTAATAATAAATAATAACAAACTAATCTAAAAATAATTGGGCTCTTTTAAGGATGATAATTCAACTGCCGAAATTCAGTTACTGAAATTTTGCTTTTTTTATATATTTACATATATATTTATATTTATGAAACATATTTAGGATAGACATATTTATCTATAAATGATTTATCTCTTTCCCCAAGGTCTTGTACTTTCTGCAATGCAAGTTTTATCTTCACGAGTGTATCGGACGCTCAGCTAAGAAGTGAAAGAGGTTCTCCGTCTCTTACAGATCACATAGAGATCAGAGGGCTCTATCGTCTACACTCCATGGCTTCTTGTTATGTTTCAGAGTGTCCGTCTTAGCTTTCATGATGGTTCTTATGAAGTCCAGAGAGTTTTCGACATTCAAGTAGGGTAGGAATTTGTTCCCGAATTTTAAAAGCTTATAATATTGGGTTTTTCTGGGTTGAGTGAAGAAGCTACCTTTCATTATCCCCTATTAGGGAAACCATGTTCCGCTCTGCCCATTTTTTCTGCACTTTTCATGTTTCCAGGTGATAAAAAACATTCATATCTGCCAGATCGCCAACTGAAGCCAGTTCCTTTAACCTGAGTAATCCTCTATTCACCGCTTCCGCCATTAGTTGCTAGGTAAGCCTGTGATTCTATACAATTCAAGTCTTTATATATAGTTCACTTGTAATTTCAAGGTATACAAGTGCAATAGCGACCTCATTTACATGCACAATGCGTAATTAGAAGTATTCCTAGAAAGGTGGAAAAGCTGTTTATGGAAGCTCACTCGTACTTGTTCAACTTTTTGATATTCCTTTCCACACTTAAGACCTATAGCACAGTATAGTTCATGCTAACTTGTTAAGTACATCCTATCATTCTCATGACACATTTTTAGAAATTTTGTACCTGAATCTTTTTGAGAATCTTTCCCTGATTCTACCTACTAGTATCCAATATATATATATATATATACCTGAAATGGATG
>KZ809069.1:85473-105121 GCA_000696205.2 Oncopeltus fasciatus | reverse complement strand
ATAAACATGTTTTGTTTTTTTGTAAAATTATTAACCAACCCTATTTTAGATTCTCCAATGTAGGATCTGTGATCTGACAAAGTTTTTCAAAATTTGCGTCATAGTACAAACGCCTATATATTTATTTTCCTTTGGGAATCTGTTACAATACATACAAAACCCTAGATGAATCTTTATCCTGGCTAGCAAGATCTGTCCTATATATATACTTTGTTCAGGATAAATGTTAAACATTTATGTTATTATTTTGTTTTATTATATTAATTTATAACTGTGAATCAAAGAAATGATCATTGATCGAAAGGGAGATTGAAACATCAAAAGCGAATGAAAATATACTTTATTCTGAGAATACTGCGTTACTTAATCACTTACTCAATGCTTATGACATAACAAAGGCAAACCAAAACACTTACAAAATTATATAAAAATAGTATATAATATACACTATATATATATATTGCTTAGGCATATTTCAAACATGATCTAGGCAAATTTTACCTCTAGGCATAGATTCTTCCAATCACTATTTCTGCTCTCCATGTTTATGGGAAAGGGAAGTCAAAGCTACGTTATTCTTCATTTTTACTCTCAAACATAGGCAAAACATCAATAAATTAGCGAATATTAAATTATTTTATGATGTCACTAGTACCTGCCCACTGGTGCTAGTAGAACTACGATATATAGTCCAGCTCTAGGCAATGTTTTGCGTGAAAACCTTCCCCAGAACCATGAATGCTTAGAATAGGGTTGAGCAAAAATAAAATCGCTTTCAGCACTTGAACACAGCGAATGTAAAGTGCGAAAGTAAATACAAAGAACTCAAGATTTCCTCTTAAAACATATACAAAAACATCATCCTTGAAGAAATTAATTATTTTCGTTAACTGAAAGTAAGTGATGTGTTTATTTGTCTGTGTCACATAACCTCTTTCCAAACCACAAATATATTTGTAACTAGCACTCTAATGAGATGAGTAGGATGAGGAAAGAGTAANTATATATATATAAACAAAGTGTGGATAAATTAAGGATATATATATGTATGTTTTTACGTATGTTTTTTAATCTGTCTAGTGCTCTAGTATTCGTAGTTATTAAATTCTGATAGCAAATTCGGCATTCAATCTTCTTTTTGCGATCTGTACGATGAGATCGCTGAAAAAAAAAGAAGGTATATGGTATACTATGTAATTATAAGGTTAACAGTTTAAGGCTTTATGTAATTTTAAAAATTAAATTTAAAAAAAATTCTTCTTGTCTAAATACGTCTTGTCGTAAGGTTTATTTTCAATTATAAATGTTTCCAATAACCCACTTTTATATTTCAAAAATCACTAAAGCTTCTTTTGCATTAAATTACAATACAATTAAATACAACTGTATTTAATTGTATAGGATATGTCCTATGGTATATACTTACCTAGTGTTTATTTCCTACGATTCGTTTAAAGTCCTTGATACATACATTGCTATATTCGTATTTTTCTATATCTCATTTATCTGTAAAATAATATTATTAGTCAGAATTTAGAATTTTAATGCCTTTAAGTTTTTATTTTATTTAAAAAAAAAACTAATATCTAAATGAATAGAGTTTTCATTTTAAAACTAATTTATTTTATTTTATTGTTAAGTATTTATTAACAGTACCAATGTTTATTATTAGCTGTAAATATAATCTTTATGATAATAGTTAAATCTCCAATTTTGCTTAATGTCATCCGCAAAGAAATAAAACTTTGTTGTGATATGGAAAAGATGGAAGGTCATCCTTGCCTTTGGTAAATTGTGCCTATGAGTAAATCCTTTTCTCTCTATTCAGTTGAGTTTCTGAGGATTTGTTGATAGTCATTGTTAACTACTGTGAGCTGTACCATTTCATTCAAATAAGGTTTAGATCTATTTACACTTATTCCATAATTATACAATTTATCAGTAAAAATATTGTGATCAACCAAGTGAAACACTTTAAAAATGTAATAAAAAAAAAAAAGAAAAGCTACATTTTTTTATTATTCCCCTAATGACATTTGTAAATTTACAAATTTTCCCTCCCGTATTTACACTTTTCTCAAAAATAATCAGATATAAATTTATAATCTTCTACTTATTACAGTTATAATTCTACCTCATTTAATCACTGCTCACTAATACATATCATATCACATTTTTTAGCTCAACTGACAACAAAATACACTCAATAAAACACTTTATTTGACAGGCGTTAGATATTATGAGCGAGAGCAATTACGTCAGATCTACTTTTCACTATAAAAAAAAAAAAAAAGTTGTTTCCAGTAAAAAAAAAAAAAAAAAAAAAAGAAATTATCTTTTTGTAGTTCTGCTCGGCTTGGAAACCTTCGAGAATAATCATAAAGGCAGCACATTTTTCCTTTTCGTTGGAAATTACGTTATCAAACTGTTTGATAAAGTTTCTTTACTTGGAGCTCTCTTGGAATTTGATACGCATAAAAATTTTTCCTCTTGCAATAATGTGTGAGCTATGGATTAATAATCTATAAAAACGAACACACGCACATATATGGTAAAGGGGAGTCTGTGGTGTAGTGGTTAGCGTGCGTTGTTTGCATTCTGAAGGTATTGGGTCGAATCCTGAGTCAAAACATCTGCAACCGGGAGAGCAATATTCGTATCCTCGGTTTCTACAATTAGTGTTAAAGTTTAAACCCCAGCACTATAGTTACAGAGCTTGTTTTCTAGCGCTTGATATGAAAATTATTCCTTCTTAAAGATTAGCGTTGCTTATTGATTAAAAAAAAAAAAGTAATGATATCCGTCAGTCTATAGGTAACAAATCACTGAAGGGAGTAGTACTCCACTGATAATTACAAGTACTCTAAAGTACGGGGGTTTGGAGCAGTACTGGTCAATCCGCTCTTGAAAAACTACCTGATCTGAATTCGTGGTTTAGAGATAGTTGTGAAAGTATAGATTTCTTGTCTGTTAGAAACCACAATAATGATTTCAGTAAATATGTGTGCAATTCTTTATACTATCCTTTGAAAATTACCAATTGTTAAGATGTTTAACAAAATAAAAATGAATTGAAGACGAAGAAAAGTATTTTATTTAAAAAGCAAGTATAAAATATACTTTGTGTATGAAAAAAAAAAAAAAAATCGTGAATTAAATAGTCTAAAATAACGAAATTTAGCTTCTGAAATGAAATACAGAAATTACTTTCCTACTTGTACGTTTTCTGACGTTATTTTTTATCAATTAAAAAAAAATTATTTATTTAATTTTCTACCGTTGTAAATTTTCTAATTGTTTCCAGGCAGTAAATCAGGAAAAATATAATTTTCTTGTTGGAAGGTGTTAAATTTTAAATTTTATATGTAATATTATTTAATTTATTTTTATAACTTATGGTATCGTACACCATTTACGATATAAAGGGTATATCCATATCATTATTCGGTTGGCTAAACGTTGAATAATTGATAAAGGGTAGATAAAAAGAATAACTTAATTATTTTGTCTGACCATTACAATCATCTTACTTATTTAACACACACACACACTCACAACTGTATATTAAGGGAAATATTTAAGAATGTATGGCTGCCCTTTTTATTTAAAAAAAAACTAAGTTTTTATACAATGAATGCGAGGGAATAGAATAAAAAATCTATCTGTCCCAGTCAGGACACGAATCTGGATCTCCACCTTTCCGGGACGGTATGCTATCCATTGCACCTCCGGGACGTGCTAGATAACGTATTAAATTCCCAACACACTAGCGAGAGCCTAACCTACGAGAAAGACGAATACATCGTCTTATGTTAGAAGGAGCTGACAATGTCGATGAAGATATTTACAAATATAATTACAATGTTTGAGTACTCCTCCTTCCCGGAGTCAGGTTTAGTCGCCTTTCAATTTGCTCATTGCTCATTCCAGATGTTTGTCATTTCCTCCAATTTCCCTGTATCCTAATGAATGAAGGGAAATCAGCTTGGCTCACGCACTTCTCTTGCGAGTCGGGCATATATTAACTAAAACTCCTTTTATCGCCAGGCGCGTGAGCTAGCTATCAGGAAAAAATAAATGTCACTAACGTGTAAACAAACAAATAGAGGGATTATCTTTGTTTGTATGTGCGTTAACGTGACGTACCGAGCCCTAAATACTTTAAATGTTCTACTAAAAACATGATGTCTGGGAACAGCTCTGTTTTGATACTTGTGTAGAAATGTTATGAGGTCATCCATTAGGGAAATTCCAATGATATGTCACAGGTCATTAGTTTGTAGAAACGTTTTCTCAGAGTCGTGACGGGCAAAAATTTTCTTCATGACTGTCAACAAATCTTCAAAGATATTAAGATAGTGCCGTTATCAGCTCATTACTCAATTCAAAGATATAAGTTGAAGAAGACCGACTTCCATTATTTATTGTTTTTACAATATTTGCGTATTTCCCTCAAGGCAGTTAATATATGGTAAAACGACGAGATTTGTATTTAAAAAAAAAAACATGCATATATATAATCTCTGATGCAGCAACTAGAAGCAAGGGACCATCTCCAGATGAGCACCCTATTCTAACCACCCCATCCATGGTACTTGGCAGGCTTTATGATGGCCTTATGCTTCTCTCTGCTAACTGTTGAATGAGTTCTTTAAAGGCTGTAACCATCTGAGGGGGAAGGGGGTTCCAAAATTGAAAATTGTTAATGTCTTTATTATTATTAGTGTTTATAAATCTTAATACGTAGATGAAAATGGTAATTACAAAAATTAAATGTATATAACTTATAATATTTAAAAATATTTGGAGGGTTCTCCCCTCATACTGGGAGAGTAACTCCCCCCCTTCTTTCCCTTCTCCTATCTCCTTCTTTTGGCCTACTAGTCATCTCAACTTTTCCTTTAATTGTGCTCTTCTCTTTTAAATTAGTCAGATCAAATTAGTCTTTTAGTTATATCGATATTTAATCAATTAAATTAAGGGACAGTTTTTTTTGTTTTTTTTTTACGTTTTTCTTTATATATTTTATTTCTCCAATTTCCATTCTCACATGAAAACTCTTTTTTTTAAATTAAAGAAAATTATTTAATGGACCAATTAATTTATTAATGGGTGAGTTCAGGTAAAATGTAAACGAAAGTGGGCGTATAAAGTTCAATATATATATATAAAGAAAGTTTAATGTATTGAGTTGTATGGCAATAATTTAATGTTTCGGCTGTCATTACGTAAATTTTTGGCGTTTGTAAAATTGACAACTCGTCTTTGACTCGCGTCCTCCAGACTTATCCAATTTTCATATTTTACTTTGTAAACACACTTGCCAAAGAGTATGAGTAGCCGCCTCATGCTGCCTAGAAAATTATTGAAAATTAAAGAGAAAATGAACTAAAAGCACAGAAAACATTTTAGGTTTCTAAAAAACTGTTTAGGAAAAAATAAAATTCTTATATAAAATTTATTCTTTACATTATTTTATAGCATATATGCATTATTATTGTTATTATTATAAATTNAATTTTAAATTTGCTCTTCTTCTTAAAAAAAAAAAAAATTAAATCCTTGTTCTAAACCTCCCCTCCCACCCCTTGCCTTATTCAGCCAGTAAATTATTCATCCAACAACCTGCGAAATGAAGATCAGATGCCGAATTTAAGAGGATTGGCTTTAAAACAGAAATTCTTGTCTATTTCTATTTACATCTGTTTAATAATTTAATGATATTTTATAAAATTTTGAAAGAATCCATTAATAATTAGAGTTAAGCAAATGAAGGGGCGTTTACTAGAACACTAAATTTAAAGATTGTAAATATCTCCCTTTTGGCTTGGTTTTTAAGAAAAATAGGCGCTTTTTTTGTGTAAATTTTATACATTTTTATATAAAAGATATTTGGGAAGGTTTCTGGTTAAATTAAGCGGCTTCCCACCATCCTCGATCTCGGGCTTTTAAGATTAACTTCACATAAATCCTTAAATCCCTCAGGTGGGCCTTCACGTATCCCCGCTAGTCATCTCTCTTGTAAGCTACACATTTTTAAATTAAGTTGCAATTATTTTTTCCTGTTAATCTTTAATTAAAACTACGGGTGTGGGAAATGTGCTTCGTTTGCGCAGCCACTGCGTGCCGAACTTAGAATGAAACCGTAAGACAGGGGGTAGATAACAGCTTGTTTGGCGGAGCCCCCTACGCGGCCGACTTACAAAAAAAACAAAAAGAAGAAAAATACAAAAGAAGAAATATTTATGTAAAGCAGAGTTGCTAAATAAATGTGAGTTTACGGGCGCCGGGTGTTTATCTGTGAGGGAGCAGAGCTCTCAGTCACTGACCTATGCTAATACACATTTCAAGAGACGCAATAGTCTGCCGTCTCCCGGGATTTCTCACGACTTTACCTCACATTTCAATCGCTGCAATTAATTAACAGGATCTAGGATGGAGTCGATAGCGCAAATTAACTAACAATATATACATTGCTCCTAACCTTGACGAAGACATGTGTAGGAAATCATTTGCATCTCCCGACAAACGTGTCATGCTAATCACTGAAATATTATTTATACTATTAGTTACGTACAGCCATTCTTTATTATAATACTTTATAACTACTTCATAATACTAATAATTATTAATACTTATAAATTGTATTGTATCTGGAAAAGCTTCCAGACTAGAAATACTTAAATTTATGTACATGTGTATAGAATAATACATATATAACTTTTGATTTGAACCACTTACATACCTTTCCTTACTTATTTTCCTGATGAAAATCTATTTGAAAAAATACCAAGATTAACCAAAGGTAATAATGTCTATTTAGAACATTATTTATCATTTTTATTTTTATTTATTNAAAAAAATACAAATTTTAAAAAAAGTGCATTTTTAAAAAATTATCTGCCGACGTTTCGGCTTACATTGTAAGCCATATTCAGGGCTGTAGAAATCATCTAATAATCTACGGTCAAAAACTCTCCATTTAAAAATTATTAATGTTTTCCAGACCTATGTTTAGTTGAACCTCCTTGAGTACAGCTGTGACGTCTGTAAGCGACAAAAAAAAAAAAAAACTTCTCTGAGTGCACCTTAAACAAACGAGTTTGTTGATGGCTGAAATGGACAGAGTGGGGAAGGTGTGGGAAGTTAGTGGAAGTCAAAAATAAGAAATTTTTAAACCTTTGCCTTAGGAGAATAATTTACATATTATAAAATATTTGTAAAATACCATTTCTAACGCACATTGTCTTAAATGGCTTTAAGACCTTTTTATTCAACCGAGGTTTAAAAAAAAAAAAAAAAAAAAAAAAAAAAANTTTTTTAATCTATTTCTTTTATTTTCGAAAAATTTTAAATTTAAATGTGAAAGTGGATCTGTTTAATTCGCTGTTGCGTACTCCTCAGCAAAAAATTAATGTAAACATTTCATATTTCTGAAGTTGAACAAACTTCGACGTTCGGGAATCGACGATACACTGGTCTATAACCACTATATCAGTAATGAGCTCGCGGATGCGGATGTGAAAGCACCATACATTTTTATTTATTTATTTTGTTTGTTTTTTTTAGAGGCGGAGAACAGCTGAGGGGGAGCCCCACCCCAACCAACTTGAAAAAAAAAAATGCTGCCGGGAAGAGTAGAGAAGTGTTAAGGGGGATGAGTATAGAGAATAGAGAATGAATAAAACGGTGTAAGTTATAATTACGTCACGATTGGATAGCAGTCCAGCTTCTCAGGTGGATATTTGCGGGTCATTGATATTCAGTATCAGTTTCGCGTATGCCAATAATGCTAGGACAGGCTCGAGACAAATGTCCGACTTCAGAAAGCTACTTTTGCGTATTCACAGATAACTATTCTAAGATGATTTTAGTTGGGGTTCCCTCGACCGAACCCCAACTAAAATCACCTTAGAATAATATCTACGGTCAACAAACTCTCTCTTTGAATTCACAGATAACATTTTCATCTTAAGGCATTTATGCTTAATATGTGGCAACCTTCATGAAATATTATTCCCTTTTTGTGGATAATTTCAATTTTTTTTTCCGGCAGTTTCACACTGTTTTATTGTGACATATGCTCCAGTTTTAATTAATTGACTTCCTGAAGTATAAGAATATTATTATTGATCAATAATCGCATTTCTTTAACTCCTCCAATTTTTATTCTTAAAAAATTGAAACTATTACATTATATATTCATAAAAATGTCAGTCAGCCAATTTAGGCGAGTGTTACATCCAGCTTTCTCGAGAATTCTGCTGACTGCCTATATCTGCCCTTTTCCGCTAGATAAACCCAGCCATCCTTTGTATCATTGTTTTTCGCTCCATGATGCTCTGCCAGTCATTATGCCCGTGTAGCTATTTGTGATAAAGTTACGTTTTAAAAAGCCAAAATAGTGTTCTTTATATTAAACTGGCACTTCTACGTTCAGAACCGTTGGGACTCGCAGAAATTCTTCAAGTACGTTCATTCAACTTACACCAAGTGTAAACTTCTTCCACATACTGAGGAACTTTAGATTTTTTTCCCTTAACTATTATACAATTGTTAAATTATCGAGATCAATTTCTCGAATCGTAACGCTAAAATTTTTTGATTTACAAAAAACATGCTTCAACTTTAGGCTACAGAAAGAACATAACTTCAACATCTTCATCAAGCTCATCGTCAATTCGCGATGACCCGGAGGACTACAATATGAATTTCCTGTGAGTACACTGTATATCTAATGTCAAAGTATTTATTACGCCTTCATCTCTTTAGACTAAATTCTTATAAATGTCCACCCAAACTAAAATATCAAAAGCCATCCCCCATGATTTATATAAATATATTCCTTAATATGATGGTACTAGTTATAAACTTCCCCAATTAATAGCAAATTGTAAGAAGTTGTTACAAAATTATTACACAACTAACAATAAGAAACACCAATCTAACACCTATTCAATATTTAAGGCCGCTATGAGTCATCTGGAATGCCCAGCAGAAGCCGTGGTTTACAAAAATAATTGCAACAACGTCAAAAATTTAGACATAGCTGAACTATTATCCATTAACAAATAAATGATGAATTCAACAAAGATGTTCAAATTATACATGATAACGATGCCAAAATGCAGAATTACTTCCAGTACATAACCAATATTACAAGCAAAGCTGAATTACATAACCAATAAACTTTTTTCTTCGGAAACATCTTGTTGTTTGATAAAATTAATGATATTGATAAAAATTTAGAATTAATATCATTCACTTAAAAATTTTGTCTTTCTTAGAAATGGCCGAAGTCATTAAGTATATTATCTCTATACTCAGATAGAGTTTAAGTCAAATCCTACAGAAATACTATGGCAATTGAGTAAGGTACACTGTTCCTTACATAGAAATCATATGTCATATTTTGTACAGATCACACTATCCTCTCCTTCCTACGAAACTATTTTCCTTTTATCATATCTTGTAATAAGAGATAACAATTGTGTTACAGCACATCTTAGGTGTTAGTAAATAAAGAATTACTAACAGGTAAATGTGAACTCGTCGGTAATAATTATTATTACAAAAATGTTTATAAAATATCGAACATGTGTATTATGATAAGGAATTAGATGGTTGTAATTCATTAGTTATAGGCACCACAGATCCCTTTACAAGATACATTTCTTTAATTAATAAATATCTTATATTTAATAAAAATAAATTAGATATTGTATCACGGAATCATACATTAGCTGTTAATTCTAAGAAAACATAATACATTCTCTTCTCTCTACAGAAAATGTTTCATTATTTAATGATTATTATTACTATACATTCTTTGAAAGTACCATATATTTACCATCACAAATACCTAATGTTCAATTAAAGGTTAACTTTTATTTTGAAGATATTTATTTAGCGAATACAAACGTAGAATCTTTAGATATTGTAAATTACTGGCAGGTTGATCATACTATTATTATTTATTGTGTGTTAGCTATAATTATTATGTTTATATTTGCCTTTCTTTCCTGATTTAACAAAAATATTATAAGGAAATTTTCAGTTTCATACTCAAGCAGAATTCTCCGACAGACTTTCCATCCTGGGATACAAGCTTACCCCTAACTTCCTCTTGCTTCGCCGATGACGGCTACATACATAGCTCCCCCACGATTACTGCTGACTGCCTGCACTTTTCCGCTGCATAAACTTAGCCATCTTTTTCAACATTTGTCTCTCGCTCTCTGACGCTCTGCCAGTCATTACGCTCGCGAATTAGTGTTCATTAGATTTAACTTACGACTCTCCCACATACACTTTAAATTCCAAGTCTCAGAGGGAAAAACTTGTTCTAAGGTTTTAAGCATATATTCCTTCGTGATGCCGAAAAGGTCTGTTACACTTTTTCTTTTTAAGTAATTAAAAAAATTTCTTTTATTATTAAAAGCTTTATTATTAATTACTTTCTACATGTTTTGTATCTAGTAATGTGCTGGTTAATAATTGAAAATATTAATTTTGAAAATCACGATTTTATCAGTAGATAATACAGCGAGTCGATAAAATAATTCTATTTGAAAATATAAGCTTTAAAATTACTTATTATGAATTACTATTATACGAATTATTACGAATAAAAATGGAAGAAAACTAATATCAGTGCATTTTATGGGACAAAAAGACCAGTCTAGGTCACTCGCGCACAGGCAAACACACACACATACGCATACTTTTATGCACCTTTAGTCATTTTGCCAAACTTGGTTTGACATTAGTACCTTTGCAATGGNACTTCGCTTGATGGAGAAGCTGCCCAATGGCAGAACACCTAAATCTCTATTTACAATACACAGGTTGTTTTTTTTGTTGTTTTTCTCTTCATATTATTTTTTTTTATGAAGTGTTGGCAATGAGAAGGTCACGGGGCCATTTCCTATTCAGGCGACGTGGTGGATTATCAGGATAGAGTTTGGGCTAAAGGATTGGGATGCATGGAAAGGCCAGAGTGGAATTTATTAAAACGGGTTGTAATGATGTCCTTAACTAAAGGGATTTTAAGGTCATCGTGGAGTAAGGGGTTTGCGACGTAATAGGGCGCATCTAATATGATTCTTAGGAATTAAAAAATTAAGATCAATTTCTTTTTCTTTCGCATGTTACATCCAAACTTTTTTTTTCCCATATTTTCAAGCTTTAGCTATTTTGTTGCTATCACAGTAGATGAACACACATCATTAAAATCCGTTCAATAGTTCAAATTTTAGATGGAAAATGTTCTTATTTTTGAATCTGGAATGTTGTAATAAGTGACACTGCCAATACCCTGTGTGGCTCAACAATATCGCAACACTATATAATGGCAACAAGTAGACGAAAATTTTATGTAATTCGCTATTAACGTGAAAAACGTTCGTCCCGTTCTGAATTTGCATGAAAATGTGGTAAGTCTCCTGTTAAAACATTTCTACGTTTGCTATTCATTGGAGAACTCAAGGACGCGGAAATAGGGACAAAACGTATACAACAAAAGCCCCACATCTAATTTCAAAGGGTTATTGACACCACATTTACTAAAGAGCTAAGAAGCAGAGAATCATTTTCTGCACCATTAAACCATTCAGGTATTGGTAATACCAAAATAAAATAATCAAAATTACAAAAAATAAAAAGAAAGTTGCAAACATAGTAAAACAATTATTTTTAAAAGTCGTAAATAATGTCTACACCTCATAGTCATGACATTTTGACTCTCGTGATTTTTTCTCCGGTGCGAATCATCAAGGGTTTTATCATTATTTCAAGTGTGTTCCTTACTTTTTATTAATTTATTATTTTATTGTGTATAAAGTAAAAAACTACAAAGAAGTAGAAAATACTTATAATCAAAAGACCAATGGGACAATAGACAAACGTTCTGTTCTCATTAACACGTGGCAGCATTAATTTAGTCAACAACTAATTACGTATCGATACTTCACAATGATATGATGGTCCTAAGGCTATTTACTACATGTTACTTAAAGGTAAATTTGGAACCCTTTGGCTTTAGTCAACAACTAATTACGTATAAGCGTATCGATACTTCACAATGATATGATGGACCTAAGGCTATTTACTACAAGTTACTTAAAGGTAAATTTAGAACCCTTTGGCTTTAGTCAACAACTAATTAAGTATCAATACTTCACAATGATATGATGGACCAAAGGCTATTTACTTCATGTTACTTAAAGGTAAATTAAAATCCCTTTGGCATGCAGTCAAATAGATCTAACTTTATAATTTAGTACTAAATAAATACAACTCTCCAAACAAAAAATTGCAAATGTAATTGTAAATAAATAAACATTCCCTTATAAATTTGAGCTATTGAAAGGGATTTTAATGGGTTTTTGAGAGTAGTTATCTATGTACTATGATTTCAAACGAAATTGCAAATTTTGTGTAGATACTGGAAAATGTATGTGACTATAAATCTGCAAGTGGCAGGTCTTACTTTTCTAACATCATCTATATATAAGGCATATTCAACGTGAAGGTACAATGTTTATCTTCTGAAACTCTGAATGTGACTGAAATGTCTCTTCAAGCAGCTAAGAGAATTTTATGATCAAATCTGATGATTGCGATGAAAATAAGGCGGCGTAATTATTTTACCAATAATGCATTTATGTACGTTTCGATGAATGCTATTCAATTGTACATAATAGACTACAGATTAGTTAATTCCAATGATATTGCAATTTTTTTTTACTTTTATTTATTTATTACATTCTGTTAAAATAAAAACATTTTGTAATTTGATAACGATGAAAAACAAGACTATAAAAGAAATAACATTAAATGACAGTCGCATGAGGAGAGAAGGTGACCATATGAGATCACTCTCAATTGCAAATTTATTTGACAAAAATAAGGAACTGTGAAACGATAAAAGAAGTCTGATTTATTAACCTACGTCATGATTTAGTTACCCTTAAGTAAGAGACTCTCTGCCTACATTACCCTCAAAGCCATGAATTTGGACCGAAACGAAGAAAGCATGAAT
Source organism: Oncopeltus fasciatus (assembly GCA_000696205.2). Lineage (NCBI taxonomy): Eukaryota > Metazoa > Arthropoda > Insecta > Hemiptera > Lygaeidae > Oncopeltus > Oncopeltus fasciatus. The sequence continues at coordinate 92,079 of KZ809069.1, read as the reverse complement.
TTAAGCCGAAACGTTGGCAATCATAACATTTTTTTTTTGTTGAAAAATTAGTTATGACTTATTCAAAAAGTTTATATTACAACTTTAGTATAGTACTTAAAGTCATTAAACAATAGAATAAATCAGAATCGCTTTAACAAATTTCTATACTTCTACGTAATTGTAGAAATTTGCCAGGAGTTATTCGCAACGGGAGAGAGTTTATCTCGAGTGTTTACTTGTTATTCAAGTGTACGCCTTTCGCAGGACGTTCAACCGTTTGCGCCACGAGCTCCATACCACAAGACACAGATAAACATAGCAGTGTCACGGAGATATTTATACTCACACGTGGAAGGCCATCGCCGTGGGGGTCCGTTCCCACACTCCTAATCTATATCTCCCTTTATATCCGATGATACTTGACTCCTTGATAAGAGATATTTTCTCTACCTCCTCGTCGGGTTAGCGGAGAGCAGACTGCGCTTATCCGCAGCCTACATTAGTGCAGCTTCGCGCTGAAATGGTACAGACTGTACTCATAGTCACCAGCTTTTGTGGGGAATCATTTCTGGTAAGTATGTACTCATGAAGTCCACTTAAATGAAGGAAAAGACTTTGCCAGCTTAGCTGACGGCATCCCCGTTGAACTTCTTGCCTGGCTCAGCAGGTTGGAGTTCCAACTCTAAATTGCATAGGTAGCTGATTATATAAAAAATAATGACTATCGCCACTTATCCAGGGTAATTGATGTTTTAACTTCTCTGAACATCCAACTACCCATTTTTATCGGGAGAAGGGGTATTTCTTAATTATTTGGAGGGAAAATATTTGATTCAGAGAAAAATCGGATCCAACATAAATTACAAAATGATATTCTATTGCTGGGAGAGAGCTCAAATTTTGCATAAATCATATTAATTTATTTTATTCATTTTTGTACAACCGTGTTTTGTACTTTTTGAATATCCACCCTTTCATTTAACATTATATTTTTATGATTTTTAAAGTCTTACATTTGTTAGTATTTCTATTTTTCCACTGTTATTTTCCTTCATAAATCGCATTCAGATCTTCCATGTAAATTTTGTTATTCATTTTATTTTCTTAGGGATATTTGAAGGCTTTTAATGAATTGAGCCTTTCTTTTACTATAGTTCTAGTGTCCATAAAAATCGTTACTTTAGCGCAACTGACTACAGTTTTTTTCTCCTTCACTCCTCAGTTACAGCCTCGTTTGACCAGTAATCTTGTCTTCAATTGACTTTCATTCTCTCGGGAAGTCAACCATGGGCCTTAGCACACTGCAAATTCTTCAGTCTCACTGTCTAAGTGTCGAGACTCCTTAAAATTTCTGTTTCAAAGGATGAAATGTAATAACATTGCCTCCTGCAGGATTCTGTTGGCGCACGAGGAGGGTTTTTGCATTTAATAATAAAGTGAGTGTTCGAGATTTCATCAGACGGTGTAGTCCAGTGCGCAATGTCTCCGCGCAGATCTTACCACCAGACTGTCCCTATCTCTTTACTGATAACAGCTCGCTTTAACTGTCAAGTGGATTCCCACTGAAAAATGTAAATATATTTCAAAACAATTTTCGCCTGCATAAAAAAATGAGGAGAAATAAAAGAATATCGCAAAAAGAATTAAATAAATAACAAATCTAGGATGTGAAATACCAGAAAGGAATATCACTTAATAGGAAACATGTGAACAATGAGTGAAGAAATATTACTACTTTCATAGATATAATTTAAAATATAGATGATAAAATTGAAAGGAGTTTTCAAGACGTTTTATTATGAGGAGGGCTTAAATTCATTCAGCAGCAATTTTTGAATAAGATATAAAAGGCCTTTTAATAAAAATAATTAATAAAATTATGCTTACGAGAATAAATCCGAAATAAATAATAAGATAACATCAGTGGAGTTTCTTCGATAGAGTAATGAAAATTAATTTTAGAGAAGTAAGGATTAAGGATTAATCAATAATCTTTAAATTTTTAATGAAGAGATCCTATGTGTGTTAAGAGAGACGGACTTATCCTATTTAAAAAAAAAGAAGTTATGTGGAATAAAAGTGGAGGATTCGCACCACACAAAATGAAAGACTTGAAGATTATAAATTAATAAGTAAAAACTTTTTCTAGACATTTGAAAAAAAANTTAATATTTTATAATTATATATAATCGATTTAATAATTGATTATGAATAAACTGTGTTTAGTTTAGGATCTCACCTTCTATTTTATTATTTTGCCAAGAGATTAGACAGAGTGATAAAGACTCCTACACAAGCACGTAAACATCTGTTTTTACTAAAATATGGTGTGATTCTTTTTATATTATTTAAACTATGTCTGTGCGCAGTAGAGTCTACTGCTGTTGGCGAAGCGATGCGTCACAGAAAACAGAGACACGTGTAGATAGCAGACACAGATCACACTAAACCATAACAATAATCATTATTAATCCTGTTTCCCTTCAGCGTACACAGATAATGCCAGTTATCTGACATAAATTTTATTTACAGGTTTATCGTTAACTCACAGATTTAAAGTAATGTCTAGTCAATAAGGGTCGCCTTATCATACTATATTGTTTTCGGATCTCGCGGGAAAAAAAGTCTTGTGCGAATTACTCACAAATCTTCCTTGGCCCCTTTTTCTAGTGCAAGAAAGTGGAATTTGACCACGTTAGATAACGGAATATATGGCATATGAGTATTTATATATTACTTTTAATAAATACTCATATGCCTGAGTATATATTATAAGTAATACAGTTCTTAGGTCTTCTGTGTCGATTTCTTTATTGTTTTAGGAGGTATCTTAAGTTCTTAGAAAGTCGGGTTTAGCAGAGTGCTCTATATGTTCGGGATTTTTTTTTTTTTTTTTTTTTTTTTTTTTTTTTTACAGTAGTACATAATAAATTAGGTGGGGTAGTTTCTAAGAGGAGTTGTTTCGAGATTGGTCTTTACAGGCCAGCGGCGTTTAACCATAGGATTTCAAAGGAGGGGGATATTTGTAATGTTGTTTCTGAAGACTAGAGGATCTTTAGGCAAGAAATTTAGTTGGAGGGGCGGTAGGGGGGTTTCTATAATATTTGAGCTTCTTAAGCAGAGCGTTTTTCAGTAAGAGTGTAAAGAAGAGGCTGTAATGTAAAATTTAATTTTGACCTATAAAAAAATACAGCTATTTTTTCTATTTTTAAATACCTTAGAACAAACCAGCAAACAAAGATAAAGCTTATCCTGCAGATTAAAAATCAAATTCACAACTGTTATTTTCGTCATTGTATATTAAAGATAGCTTTTGTTCAATTTTTTTTTAAATGTACGGCTAAGGCAATATTATTTAATCTGGTAACTACAGCGTCCAGTTCTCTGACTTTTCTCACAAAATCAGATTTTTATCTCAATTTAAAATTTAATTTTTTTTATTATTATTAATAAACAAATTTGCGCAAGCTCTACAGGTATTGATAAAACATTTAAAAAAAAAATTCTCTAGTTCCACACCAAATTAAAAAATTAACTGTCTTAAAAATACTACCTCAAACATAAATAAATTCGTGAAAATCATGAAATCTTATGATCATGCTACCCGATGCACTTATATCTAGGACTGCACCCATGGATTCGGCATATCCTCCATTTATTTGTTTAGAAATGGCGGTACACTTCATTTTTTAATGTGTCCTGCACAAACGAATTCTTGGGCCTCTAAGTCGACTGTTAAATTGTGTATGATATGGTATCTTATTTTCCAATCCAGTTCTAATATAAACATGATATTCTCTGGACTGATGGAAGAAGCGGGTTTGGCAAGATTAAGCCACTTTACGTGCGCTGTCTGCAGACATGGGCCGTAAAGTTGTTGCAGCTGTCTATTTTATGGCCTCTTGACCATTAAAAGATGAACAGACATTTCCTCGTCATACGGGTGTCGAAAACATTCGGCTCAAATATTTGATTTACAGCCACCCAGAAGTAGGCATTAAATTATAAGTATCATTGTCTGTCCGTCTGCCTTTCACCCTACCATGGACGAAAAATGCCGTTCACGATTCCATCACATCTCGATATTGATTCAAATATTCTCTATATATGAAATAGATTCTCAAAAGGTACAGATTGTTCAAAATTAGTTAATTCTTTATTTATTTAGATTATGGATTAGAAAAGTTGCTTACTGGACTTTTTATTCGTCGTGCATGATTTCCTAATGCTTAATAAAAAAAACATTAAACCCTGCTTTCGTTATCACTATTACTGATAGTCCTAGGAAATACAATACCAACTTAAGAGTAATATGTTTTCTGGTATACAAGAAAATATTCTGCACTCGCAAACAGAATCACTATATCAATTCTCGGGTTTCACGTAAATCTCTCTAAAGGGTTTTCACTTAGTTAATTTTAGTTTAAAACATTTGAATAAATATGTTTTTTTTTTCAATGCCAAATGTCATTTAAATAATAAAACATTAGAGCGCTTATTGATTATGGGAACGTCGCGTATTTTAGAACCATGTGTTTAAGTTTTATAAATATTATTTAATTTGTGGTCTTTAATCCCACGCAAATTTAGATAATTTTTAGTGCAAGGGAACAGAATAAAAAATCTAACTGTCCCAGCCAGGACTCGAACCTAATAACTTATCAGACTTGTCTCGGTAGCTTACNTTTTTAAAAAAAAAAAAAAAAAAAAAAAAAAAAAAAAAAAAAAAAAAAAAAATACTAAGCACATAAGGCTCGAAATATGATTTTTCTAATTAAAGATTGATAAAACATACAAAAATTGGAAACATGGAGAAAGTATCTATCTAAAAAACGCATAAATAATAAATAAAGTTTTTGATTCGGGAGAGAGAGAAGAGAGAAGAGAGAGAGAGAGAGATACGCATTGTAAACTAATTCACAAATGAGTATTCTTTTAATTAATGGTGATCGGAAAGGGAAAACTAAAAGGGGAACGGGTTTTAATAAATTATTTTTATTATTAATCTCGTTGATTGAATCCCGTGACCATCTTATCCACTATAATATCCAAAGTCATCTAACACCCATTAGTTAATTGATACCTTAGAAAAAATAGACACATTGCCTCTGGAAATAACACTAATACTGGTGAGAAATTTGTTATTCTTACTTTGCATGTTGTTGTGAAACTGAATATAAAAAAGTGATAAACAAATAAATAATCTAATTCCTGATGATGTCACATAGAATACTGATAATAGTTTACGGGCAAATATTCAATAAAACTAAAAAGAAAAGATAAAACATGGGAGCATTTTGCTGATAAGGACTGCTACTTATCAGTAGCGATAAGCAAGGTGGTAGATTGCACTTACAGAGGGACTGACTTCTCTACTGTGACGTTGTGCATTCTACGCATTTAGAAAAAACACGTCAGTCACGTTGAAGCAGCGTAAAATAAACAGCATGCACCTGAAATGTCAGACGGGGGTAAAAGGGTTTTTTAGTTTAGTTCAACGAACCCAGATCTGTTTATCAATACATTATATGTTCTATAAGTGTTGTGACAACATGTCATGGAATGTTCAAACACAAATATGTATCAACTACGATACGGAGGAGTTCAATTAGTTTACGCAACTCCTGCGTGAGGGACTTATTCCTTATAAATAGGGACTTATAAGAACAGGCAAAAATTTAACCTAAAATGTTATTGAGAATGAAAGAAACTTTCTTAGCAATAACCTTAGAAATAGCAATTGAATCTTAAATATATTTGTGGAAGCTTGCTCTAACTGACTAGCCACTAGACCATTCACACTAAAATGATAAGAGTGCGTTCCATCCGTGCCTGCTAGAACATGAACTCTGCTGCTGTCCTTTGTTCCATATCTTTGTCTCTCCTCTACATGTGCTTACGATGGAGAGCGGAAGGGGTCACTTGAATTTTGGTACTCTAGATTCCCTCATTTTTTTTCTTCAGTTCAATTTTTTCGTGATTTCATATAAACTGTTTTAACTTAGTAAAAATCATCAATGGTCGGTCAGTAGGGACTCAGTTTAGTTTATATAGTTCATATTCTCTGACAGTCTTCTGAACTGAAGGTTCACGGGAAACGTTTGATCTGGGAGATATGGTATGCATAGAAATACTATGTCTCATCAGTCAGATATTCCATTTAGACGTCATTTCCATAAAAGATATCGTAGTATGTATGATAAGCGTTTTTACGTTTTTTCACTTCTCCAAATCCCGTTAATGAAGCAATCAGTCAACTTATTTCTTCTTTGACGCCTAAGGAGTCCACGTGTTGCACGCCCTGTATAGTTAGGCCTGATTGGAATAGGAAACAAAAAAGACTGTACATATTTTTCATCTAGAATAGGAGGCTCTGGACAGATTCCAACGTCCCAGTACTCCCTCCGCTTACAGACCATGCTTCCGCTCTACCGAGACAAGGTATTTATACACGCGCTGGCTACTGGCACAAGTCTAGGAGCACTGTACAACTCCGTACTCACTTGACAATTGTCTGCTCCCTCGGCTCTGCTTCGAGAGATGACTAGAAAGCCCGAGACAGTTTATTCGTAGTACGTCAATACGTACAATATATAACAATAAAGGTTTTTTATATATATAATA